>JBBPBX010073729.1:0-17751 GCA_038048925.1 Garcialebias charrua
CTTTCTGTCTTCAGCTGTCTTCTGCTCTTTCTGTCTTCAGCTCTTTCTGTCTTCAGCTCTTTCTGTCTTCAGCTCTTTCTGTCTTCAGCTGTCTTCAGCTCTTTCTGTCTTCAGCTGTCTTCTGCTCTTTCTGTCTTCAGCTGTCTTCAGCTCTTTCTGTCTTCAGCTGTCTTCTTTCTGTCTTCAGCTGTCTTCTGCTCTTTCTGTCTTCAGCTGTCTTCAGCTCTTTCTGTCTTCAGCTGTCTTCTGCTCTTTCTGTCTTCAGCTGTCTTCAGCTCTTTCTGTCTTCAGCTGTCTTCAGCTCTTTCTGTCTTCAGCTGTCTTCAGCTCTTTCTGTCTTCAGCTGTCTTCAGCTCTTTCTGTCTTCAGCTGTCTTCAGCTCTTTCTGTCTTCAGCTGTCTTCAGCTCTTTCTGTCTTCAGCTGTCTTCAGCTCTTTCTGTCTTCAGCTGTCTTCTGCTCTTTCTGTCTTCAGCTGTCTTCAGCTCTTTCTGTCTTCAGCTGTCTTCAGCTCTTTCTGTCTTCAGCTGTCTTCAGCTCTTTCTGTCTTCAGCTGTCTTCAGCTCTTTCTGTCTTCAGCTGTCTTCAGCTCTTTCTGTCTTCAGCTGTCTTCAGCTCTTTCTGTCTTCAGCTGTCTTCAGCTCTTTCTGTCTTCAGCTGTCTTCAGCTCTTTCTGTCTTCAGCTGTCTTCAGCTCTTTCTGTCTTCAGCTGTCTTCAGCTCTTTCTGTCTTCAGCTGTCTTCAGCTCTTTCTGTCTTCAGCTGTCTTCAGCTCTTTCTGTCTTCAGCTGTCTTCAGCTCTTTCTGTCTTCAGCTGTCTTCAGCTCTTTCTGTCTTCAGCTGTCTTCAGCTCTTTCTGTCTTCAGCTGTCTTCAGCTCTTTCTGTCTTCAGCTGTCTTCTGCTCTTTCTGTCTTCAGCTGTCTTCAGCTCTTTCTGTCTTCAGCTGTCTTCAGCTCTTTCTGTCTTCAGCTGTCTTCAGCTCTTTCTGTCTTCAGCTGTCTTCAGCTCTTTCTGTCTTCAGCTGTCTTCAGCTCTTTCTGTCTTCAGCTGTCTTCAGCTCTTTCTGTCTTCAGCTGTCTTCAGCTCTGTCTGTCTTCAGCTGTCTTCAGCTCTTATTGTCTTCAGCTGTCTTCAGCTCTGTCGGTCTTCAGCTGTCTTCAGCTGTCTTCAGCTCTGTCTGTCTTCAGCTGTCTAGAGCTGTCTTCAGCTCTGTCTGTCTTCAGCTGTCTTCAGCTCTTATTGTCTTCAGCTGTCTTCAGCTGTCTTCAGCTCTGTCTGTCTTCAGCTGTCTAGAGCTGTCTTCAGCTCTGTCTGTCTTCAGCTGTCTTCAGCTCTGTCTGTCTTCAGCTGTCTTCAGCTGTCTTCTGGTCTGTCTGTCTTCTGCTGTCTTCAGCTGTCTTCTGGTCTGTCTGTCTTCTGCTCTTTTTGTCTTCAGCTGTCTTCTGGTCTGTATGTCTTCAGCTGTCTAGAGCTGTCTTCAGCACTGTCTGTCTTCAGCTCTGTCTGTCTTCAGCTGTCTTCAGCTCTGTCTGTCTTCAGCTGTCTTCAGCTGTCTTCTGGTCTGTCTGTCTTCTGCTGTCTTCAGCTGTCTTCTGGTCTGTCTGTCTTCTGCTCTTTTTGTCTTCAGCTGTCTTCTGGTCTGTATGTCTTCAGCTGTCTAGAGCTGTCTTCAGCACTGTCTGTCTTCAGCTCTGTCTGTCTTCAGCTGTCTTCAGCTCTGTCTGTCTTCAGCTGTCTTCAGCTGTCTTCTGGTCTGTCTGTCTTCAGCTGTCTTCAGCTGTCTTCTGGTCTGTCTGTCTTCTGCTGTCTTCAATTGTCTTCTGGTCTGTCTGTCTTCTGCTGTCTAGAGCTGTCTTCAGCACTGTCTGTCTTCAGCTGTCTTCAGCTCTTATTGTCTTCAGCTGTCTTCTGGTCTGTCTGTCTTCAGCTGTCTAGAGCTGTCTTCAGCACTGTCTGTCTTCAGCTGTCTTCAGCTCTTATTGTCTTCAGCTGTCTTCAGCTCTGTCTGTCTTCAGCTGTCTAGAGCTGTCTTCAGCACTGTCTGTCTTCAGCTGTCTTCAGCTCTGTCTGTCTTCAGCTGTCTTCAGCTCTGTCTGTCTTCAGCTGTCTTCAGCTCTGTCTGTCTTCAGCTGTCTTCTGCTCTTTCTGTCTTCAGCTGTCTTCAGCTCTTTCTGTCTTCAGCTGTCTTCTGCTCTTTCTGTCTTCAGCTGTCTTCAGCTCTTTCTGTCTTCAGCTGTCTTCTGCTCTTTCTGTCTTCAGCTGTCTTCAGCTCTTTCTGTCTTCAGCTGTCTTCTGGTCTGTCTGTCTTCTGCTGTCTTCTGGTCTGTCTGTCTTCTGCTGTCTTCAGCTCTTTCTGTCTTCAGCTGTCTTCAGCTCTGTCTGTCTTCAGCTGTCTTCAGCTCTTATTGTCTTCAGCTGTCTTCAGCTGTCTTCTGCTCTTTCTGTATTCAGCTGTCTTCAGCTCTGTCTGTCTTCAGCTGTCTTCAGCTCTTATTGTCTTCAGCTGTCTTCAGCTCTGTCTGTCTTCAGCTGTCTTCAGCTCTTATTGTCTTCAGCTGTCTTCAGCTGTCTTCAGCTCTGTCTGTCTTCAGCTGTCTAGAGCTGTCTTCAGCTCTGTCTGTCTTCAGCTCTGTTTGTCTTCAGCTGTCTAGAGCTGTCTTCAGCTCTGTCTGTCTTCAGCTCTGTCTGTCTTCAGCTGTCTAGAGCTGTCTTCAGCTCTGTCTGTCTTCAGCTCTGTCTGTCTTCAGCTGTCTAGAGCTGTCTTCAGCTCTGTCTGTCTTCAGCTCTTATTGTCTTCAGCTGTCTTCAGCTCTGTCTGTCTTCAGCTGTCTTCAGCTCTTATTGTCTTCAGCTGTCTTCAGCTGTCTTCAGCTCTGTCTGTCTTCAGCTGTCTAGAGCTGTCTTCAGCTCTTTCTGTCTTCAGCTCTGTCTGTCTTCAGCTGTCTTCATCTCTGTCTGTCTTCAGCTGTCTTCAGCTCTTATTGTCTTCAGTTGTCTTCAGCTCTGTCTGTCTTCAGCTGTCTAGAGCTGTCTTCAGCTCTGTCTGTCTTCAGCTCTGTCTGTCTTCAGCTCTGTCTGTCTTCAGCTGTCTTCAGCTCTGTCTGTCTTCAGCTGTCTTCTGGTCTGTCTGTCTTCTGCTGTCTTCTGGTCTGTCTGTCTTCTGCTGTCTTCAGCTCTTATTGTCTTCAGCTGTCTTCTGGTCTGTCTGTCTTCTGCTGTCTTCTGGTCTGTCTGTCTTCTGCTGTCTTCAGCTCTTATTGTCTTCAGCTGTCTTCTGGTCTGTCTGTCTTCTGCTGTCTTCTGGTCTGTCTGTCTTCTGCTCTTTTTGTCTTCAGCTGTCTTCTGGTCTGTCTGTCTTCTGCTCTTTTTGTCTTCAGCTGTCTTCTGGTCTGTCTGTCTTCTGCTGTCTTCAGCTCTGTCTGTCTTCAACTGTCTTCTGGTCTGTCTGTCTTCAGCTGTCTTCAGCTCTGTCTGTCTTCAGCTGTCTTCAGCTCTGTCTGTCTTCAGCTCTGTCTGTCTTCAGCTGTCTTCAGCTCTGTCTGTCTTCAGCTGTCTTCTGGTCTGTCTGTCTTCTGCTGTCTTCTGGTCTGTCTGTCTTCTGCTGTCTTCAGCTCTTATTGTCTTCAGCTGTCTTCTGGTCTGTCTGTCTTCTGCTGTCTTCTGGTCTGTCTGTCTTCTGCTGTCTTCAGCTCTTATTGTCTTCAGCTGTCTTCTGGTCTGTCTGTCTTCTGCTGTCTTCTGGTCTGTCTGTCTTCTGCTCTTTTTGTCTTCAGCTGTCTTCTGGTCTGTCTGTCTTCTGCTCTTTTTGTCTTCAGCTGTCTTCTGGTCTGTCTGTCTTCTGCTGTCTTCAGCTCTGTCTGTCTTCAACTGTCTTCTGGTCTGTCTGTCTTCAGCTGTCTTCAGCTCTTATTGTCTTCAGCTGTCTTCAGCTCTGTCTGTCTTCAGCTCTGTCTGTCTTCAGCTGTCTTCAGCTCTGTCTGTCTTCAGCTGTCTTCTGGTCTGTCTGTCTTCTGCTGTCTTCTGGTCTGTCTGTCTTCTGCTGTCTTCAGCTCTTATTGTCTTCAGCTGTCTTCTGGTCTGTCTGTCTTCTGCTGTCTTCAGCTCTGTCTGTCTTCAACTGTCTTCTGGTCTGTCTGTCTTCAGCTGTCTTCTGGTCTGTCTGTCTTCTGCTCTTTCTGTCTTCAGCTGTCTTCTGGTCTGTCTGTCTTCTGCTCTTTCTGTCTTCAGCTGTCTTCTGGTCTGTCTGTCTTCAGCTCTTTCTGTCTTCAGCTGTCTTCTGGTCTGTCTGTCTTCAGCTCTTTCTGTCTTCAGCTGTCTTCTGGTCTGTCTGTCTTCAGCTCTTTCTGTCTTCAGCTGTCTTCTGGTCTGTCTGTCTTCTGCTCTTTCTGTCTTCAGCTGTCTTCTGGTCTGTCTGTCTTCAGCTCTTTCTGTCTTCAGCTGTCTTCTGGTCTGTCTGTCTTCTGCTCTTTCTGTCTTCAGCTGTCTTCTGGTCTGTCTGTCTTCTGCTCTTTCTGTCTTCAGCTGTCTTCTGGTCTGTCTGTCTTCTGCTGTCTTCAGCTCTGTCTGTCTTCAGCTGTCTTCTGGTCTGTCTGTCTTCAGCTCTTTCTGTCTTCAGCTGTCTTCAGCTCTGTCTGTCTTCAGCTCTTTCTGTCTTCAGCTGTCTTCAGCTCTGTCTGTCTTCAGCTGTCTTCAGCTCTGTCTGTCTTCAGCTCTTTCTGTCTTCAGCTGTCTTCAGCTCTGTCTGTCTTCAGCTGTCTTCAGCTCTGTCTGTCTTCAGCTCTTTCTGTCTTCAGCTGTCTTCAGCTCTGTCTGTCTTCAGCTGTCTTCAGCTCTGTCTGTCTTCAGCTGTCTTCAGCTCTGTCTGTCTTCAGCTCTGTCTGTCTTCAGCTGTCTTCAGCTCTGTCTGTCTTCAGCTGTCTTCAGCTGTCTTCAGCTGTCTTCAGCTGTCTTCTGGTCTGTCTGTCTTCAGCTGTCTTCAGCTGTCTAGAGCTGTCTTCATCTCTGTCTGTCTTCAGCTGTCTTCAGCTCTTATTGTCTTCAGTTGTCTTCAGCTCTGTCTGTCTTCAGCTGTCTAGAGCTGTCTTCAGCTCTGTCTGTCTTCAGCTCTGTCTGTCTTCAGCTCTGTCTGTCTTCAGCTGTCTTCAGCTGTCTTCAGGTCTGTCTGTCTTCTGCTGTCTTCAGCTTTGTCTGTCTTCAACTGTCTTCTGGTCTGTCTGTCTTCTGCTCTTTTTGTCTTCAGCTGTCTTCTGGTCTGTCTGTCTTCTGCTGTCTTCAGCTCTGTCTGTCTTCAACTGTCTTCTGGTCTGTCTGTCTGTCTTCTGCTCTTTTTGTCTTCAGCTGTCTTCAGCTCTGTCTGTCTTCAACTGTCCTCTGGTCTGTCTGTCTTCTGCTCTTTCTTCACCTTTGTTCAGCTCTTTCTCTTTTCAGCTCCCTTAAGATCTGTCTCTCCCTCCAGCATCTCCTGGTGCGTTCATTCAGCAGATTTGCATTCTCACGGCTGTTTCGCAAGGAACAGCAATTTTTCTTTAGTTTTTCAACCAAATTATTTTCGTAAATTATTTTCCTATTTTAATATTACGACCTGAATTTGGCAGCACGGTGGCACAACTGGTAGAGCTGTTGCCTCTCAGCGAGAAGTTTGCTGGTTCAAATCCCGGTCCGGGGGCCTTTCTGGGTATAGTTTGCATGTTCTCTCCGTGCATGCGTGGGTTTCCTCCGGGTACTTCGGTTTCCTCCCACAGACCGACAACATGCATGTTAGACTGATTGGTAACTCTAAATTGTCCCTAGGTGTGAGTGAGAGAGTGAATGAATGATTGTTTGTCTCGTTTGTCTCTATGTGGCCCCGTGATGGACTGGAGACCCGTCCAGGGTGTACCCCGCCCCTCGCACAGCGATTGCTGGACATGGGCACCGTCGACCCCCATGACCCAAAAATGGAAGAAGCGAATAAAAGATAATAGATGGATGGATGGATATTTTTAAATATATCATTTAGAAAGTTCCCAAATTCCTGGTTTCCCATAAGTACCTTTGGTCATGTCTTCAATCTCTTTCAAAAGAGTGCACAGTCTAGGTTCCATGGCAGCCACAGCTTTGAGTTTTGGCATGATGTTGACCTCCCATCTACGAACAGGTCTGCCTTTTCACCTGTGAGCCTTCCAAACTCTGAGTCCAGCTAGAACAAAGAAAAAAAAGGTTTTGGAAAACTACAAGTTGAACTTTGTTTGTTCAAAGTTACAGGGAGGGAAAGAAGCAAACCTACCAGACTTGGCATGTCCAGAAATCGTGGATATTCACGCAGTATTTCTGCAAGGGTGGATGATTCCCTCATAATCCATGCTCTGTGCTGGGAGAATGTTTTCTCCATGCCAGACTTGATTGCTGAAAGGTTTTCTGAAGAGGGTCGCAACCTTTTGATCAAGGTGACCCGTCACTTTTCGTTTCCTGTAGCGTCTTTCATCTTGTTGCAGATTCCGTTGAAGGTTATGCAGTTTGGTCTCTAGGAACCCACTGTGAGATACTGGATCATAGAAATGCTCCTGATAAAGAAAACACGTTTTTTTCAATCAGCTGAACTTTTCAGAAATTCAGAAGAAATATACAAGGAAATACAAGTTAATATTTTATTTTGGACCCCAATAGAAAACTGATATGTTTCACTTGTTTACCGTACTTACAAATCCCTCCCCTTGTCCATCCACCTGGATACTCAGAGATGGGAAGGTGGCAATGATGCTCTTCGCTAAAGCCAGCTTGTCTCCATTAAGAGGATAACTGGGGGAAAAAGAAAAACACCATTTTCAGTCGTTAATCTACTCATACAAAAACAGAAGATCACATTTTGCTGCATCATTTCACAAACAGACTTTTGAAGTGAAAAAATAATTGCAAAGTGAGTAATCTCAGATTGCTTATGATCTCCCTAATTTAATGAGCATTATCAATAAGGTGCTCCTTTAAAGTGAAACCTACTTTCTGCTTTATGTTGCACATATAGTATTCCAGTATTTAGCAAGGCTTATACAAAAATCAATATTGATACAGCCTGATGTGATTAACTTAAAATAAAAAAACAGAACTATTGTAGATACAAAATTCCAATTTAAAAACAATAGAAGGATGCAGCAACAAACTAAACTCCCATGTTGGATTTTTGAAAGTTACTATAAATTTTTGTTGAGATATCATGCCTTACTAATCCAACTTTTTAGTCAAACAGGTCATGTTTATTGAATGTACTACCGTTAAATCAGGATTAAAACAGTATAAAAGGACAAGCGTTGCGTTTGCTGTTTGTAATATTCCCTGCAGGACCGCGTATGACTCGACCATATCACTGCACACGTTAGCATAATGCTAAAACATGTTGCTATGGCTTTTTTCACCTGCTGAGTTAAACCGCAGTTCAGCTTAACGTCTGCCATCTTAATTGTTCAATTAATTCACCAACTCACCGAAAAAAACACGACCTTTCTTAGCAGCCGTTAGCTGCTCCAAGCATTGCTTTTAGAACCTCTTAAAGAGACAGTAACCTTCAACCTGGAATAAAATGGCACAAAAAAATATTGGGTATTTTCCAGATTATAAAAACTGTCAAATTGAATTTAAAGCGAATTAATTTGGTAACAATATGTAAACTTAATGTATGACTTCTGGTAATTATCAGAAGAGAATGAAAATGAATTGCAGGTGTTGTAGACATATAAAAAAAGTGTTGTTTACTAAAACTTCTACCATCTCCCTTTAACCTTTAAATTATTTTAAAATTTTACCCTCTTCGATGA
The DNA here is from genome assembly GCA_038048925.1 of Garcialebias charrua. Lineage (NCBI taxonomy): Eukaryota > Metazoa > Chordata > Actinopteri > Cyprinodontiformes > Rivulidae > Garcialebias > Garcialebias charrua. The sequence goes on from JBBPBX010073729.1 coordinate 7,786, forward strand.
ACTTTGGAGAAAAAAAAGACAACTACAGCAAACCCTACCAATTTAGAACCCAGCAGCTCCCTGTGCCATAATGATAATGAGCTAGCTAGCTAATTTTGACATGAAACCCAGCAGAACTTTTCAGATTACTAATACCCAGTCATAACACTAAAAATACACTATAATTATTTTTCAACTATTAATTCTACATATTCCCAAAAGACTAACATGATACCATTGCGTTAAAACAAATTCAAAGTACATATTACTTACCGAAGTGTCAAATTACAGACGACGCAGCCTCCATCTTTGCCTTCTTTGTTAGTCCGTAAGGCGGGAAAAACTCCCTCCTTTTTCTGGTGGCTTAGTCCCGCCCACTTGTGCTGACTTCAGGTTGCTCCTCTCAAACCAACACATTGTATGTGTTGAAATATTCAACACATACAGTGTGTTATACTTTTGTTGCAATTTTAACATATTGTGTGTTGAAATTAACACAAAATGTGCTTCAAATGTAATGACACATTTTTTGTGTTGTTTTTTTAACACATCTCTTATAAGAGTGTACTTACCCCCAGCTGGTTGAAAACGTACTGCTGTGTGTTTTTAGGCATTCAAACCAAGTGTCCGCTTGTATCCCAGAAGATAAACCTGGAAGTGGTGCAGAGTTCCCACAAAATGGTTCTGGTTAGGGCTGGACGATATGGCCAAAATTTTTATCACGATAAAGTTCTTAATTTCGGTCGATATCGATATAATTCGATATCGATATAAACAATATAAAAGCCTAAAAAAAACTATAAACTATACAAATAAATTAATGTTCTCCTTGTATTTGTATTTAGCCTCCAAAAAGATGGAAATCACCATCAAATAAACATAAACTTCTCAACCCAATAATTCTCAGTCGGGTCATCTGGACACTTTCTTTTTTATAGAAACGTTTCACCCTCCATCCTCCATCCAATTTCTATAAAAAGAAACTGTCCAGATGACCCGACTGAAAATTATTGGATTTGGTACGTGGATTATTGAGCATGAACTTTCTTGCCATAAAATTCTCAACTGTGTCAATATTAATAGTTTTAACTTTAAACATCTTTAAAATTTACAGCATTGAAATTCATAGTTAATTAAATAAAACTTTTGGGTGTTGTTATTTATAAGAAGCTGACATAGAAATCTCATGGAAATTACTTAAGAATAAAAATAACAAAATCAATTGCATTACTGTATAAAGTAAAATAGTTTTTGAATGACAAAGTTTTGAATATATTGAATAATGTAATGATTGTTCCATATTTAATCTGTTGTATTGAAGTTTGGGGAAAAGCATGTAAAACTATTACAAACCCTGTTTTTTTGTTTTGTTTTTAAAGAGCTACAAGAATTATTAGTAGGAAGTGCTATGGTCACCCAACAAATATTTCATCAGTTTAAATTATTAAAATTTTATGATTTGGTTGAACATAGTATTTTACAAGTCATGTATAAAACTGAAAAAAAATTACCCCCCAAATATTCAATTAAAATTTGTTTAAAGTTATTAAACCCTGAAGGGAATGTAAATGTTTGTAAAACCTCCATTTAGGACTAGTTTGAAGGAGCTGAGTTGTAAATCAGGAAACAGGATTGTGTTGACTTGATATCACCATAAACATTTCTAAAACTATGTTTTAAAATATGATTAAATCAAAGTTGTTGGGAAGGTGTGGTGCAGGTGAAGTGAAGGTTGTTGTTTGTTTGTAGTTATTTTGTATTTTTTAAACAAGGGGCAGATATTAAAACACTATTTTCGTCTTTCTGCACATTTTCATTCAGTGTTTTTTCTTCTTCTGATGAATTTGTTTTATTTTGAATAAAAAAACATGCAGCGCTGCTGGGGCTGTTTGTTTACGTTGTAGTTTCAGGGAAACGTTGGCTCAAACTTTATTGTTCTTCATCTTCTGACTCTCATATTATATCGAGTGGAAACTCTTCAGATTAAACAAGTTAGATGTTTCCACCGCTAGTTAGAACGACTTTGTCACGTTTTGCAAAATAAAGAAACCGAGTAAGACTCGCTGCAGATGAGACCTGCAGTTTAACAAAACCGAACTACGTCCACACCTACGAATTAGTCTTTCCTCTCATCAGTGATGTCGTCTGCTTTCTCTTCGCTTGTGAAACTTTGTTCAGTCACATTCTGACGGTCATGAGCACTCGTTTGACTCGTTTTGAAGCGAAAACTTAACGCGCTTTGGAGACTAGCTTAGCTTTTAGCCTGCTACCGCTAACGCCTGCTGCTGGAGTGAGCGCTGCGTAACAACGACGTCACCACGCACGTTTTGTGTCACAGCTTTTTCTGTCCGGGCGGGTTGTTGAAGCAGCCGCTCCAACCCGAACAGAAACAGAAAAACGTCAGTGAAACGTTGTAAAATCCTATCGAAATATCGAAAATATGCTTAAACTTCATATCATCGTTATTGAATAAAAGTATATCGCGATATTTATCGTTATTGAATTATCGTCCAGCACTAGTTCTGGTACAAGTTTTTGTCTTGCACACTCTATGTACAGTACATTGGATGGTGCGACCTATACACAGGTGCGACCTATACACCAGAAAATACTGTACATGAACAGGACTTCAATGGTTGATTTAGTAGTTCTTATCCTGCTGCCTACATTTTTATACATTGAGGTGAAAATAGTTATTTCATGCTCATAAGAAAAGCTCATGTGACATGGGGAATGGGCAGCACTTAAAGCCCCACAACGCTCGCCTACCGACTCTGGTCCCAAAAATACAACATGGCAGCTTCCAAAAAGCACTTCCTGCTGGCGTTCTTTCCCAACAAGAAAAGGGGACATTTTGTGTAGTACTATAACATGTTGATGGTTCAAACATGAGCAGATGTAAAAGTTTTGTCAATATGCTACTCTGGGCCATAGAGGTGTGTCTAAACATGATGACCAGACACAAAGACATCAGCCACGGCCTTAGAGAAGCAACTGTTGTCTGTCAATCTGGGAGGGGTTAAAAATATTTAAAATAATTTTGAGTTAATCGTTATAAAAAGTAACCTGTCTAAATAAAGGTTGCATGAAACTTTTAACACGCAGAGTAGGGGTGTAACGTACGCTAAAATCACATTTCGGTTTGGTTCCGTTTCAAGGAGGGTTCGGTTCAGTTAATTTCGTTACAAAATAAAAGACAAAATAAAGACTTACAAAATGTTTATTTTGAAAATATGCCGAGTAAACAATAAGTTTGTATAAGAATAAATAAAAGCGATCCATTTGGTTATTTTAAATAAATGGCACTCTTTACAAAAAAGAAATTATACTAACTATAATAAAAATAATAATAAATACAATAACAGTCAGAACCAGAACAGTAAGCAGCAACAAACTGTTTATGATCTAAATTATCAAGTTTTAAGTTTTTGTCCAGAAAGACCAACTTGTCCACATTTTCTGTCAAAAGCACAGATCTAGTTGCAGTGAATATCTCCAGCAGTGGAGAAAATCATCTCAATAACAACAGTAGCAGCAGTGTGGCTGTATTTGTCCTCATTACCTGTACTCACAACCTCTTCTTGGACCCGCTCCCCCAGGTGGGACAGGTCCCTGGAAAATTTCAGAGTTCAGTCAAAAGAACAATACCTTTTCTTGAACGGTTGTTATGAGGTGGTTGAATCTCTCGGTCATCATCATCAGGGCTTTAATCTGCTCCAGGGCTTTTTGACGACATCAGTTGGCAATTGCTGTCAACTAGTTTTATCATAAAGTGCTGAACTTTTTGGCTGAAGTGTTGACGTGATGGATGTTGTAGCGACGCTCAAGAACTTTAAAGCTGGTGCATCAACAACATTCAGACGTAGATCCAGAGCTTTAAAAACTCCTACAGCTTGTGTTATTGATCTGGACCGATCTGAATTACCTGATAAAAGATGTTTAAATGCTGCTGCTATTAGCGGTGTTTGCAACAAGCTGCTTTTCTTGCTTGTAGAAGAGATGTTCACGTTGGGATTATGTCGTTTTAAGTGCGTTAACAAGTTACACGTGTTGCTGCTGCAGATCCAATCTCCGTGAAACAACGTCCACACACAGCTTTGGATTTGCGCTCATTTTTTAACAAGAAAGACATAGTGTTCCCAAACAGGAACAGGAGACCGTGGCGAGAAGCTAGGCTGCTAAATGCTACGCGTGCCGCAAGATAATAGCGCTGTGCTGAAACACGCCTAGGAATTTTAGTTCCGTGGCGCATAGATTCTCCCGTTAATAAAATTTAATAAGTGAAAAAATAACCAAAACGGTACGTAGGTGGACCGAACGTGCTGTACCGAAACGGTTCGGTACACCCACGTGTACCGTTACGCCCCTAACGCAGAGTATTAGGACAGCTCCTAGTCCAAGGAGTGGATGTTCCAGCAAGTTCGGCTCAAGGTCAAACTGTGTATTGTAAAAAACTCAAGAACTCCACCTCAGACCTGAATGATCAGGTTAAAGGTTAAAGTTCATCGTACCAGCACAAACGCCTCATAACAGTCAATCAGGGTTGTGGAGGGGCAATGATTTGAGTTTGTTCTGCAGCCACAGGACCTGAGCACCATTTAAGCCTTGTTTATACTTTATGGCTACGTTCACACTGCAAGCAAATCCGACCCAAATCTGATTTTTTTGCCCCATCTGACCCATATCCGATTTTTTTTATGAGAGTCTGAACGCACTAAATCCGATGTTTTCAAATCCGACCCAGGCCGTTTCAGTATGTGGTTTTAAATCAGATATATATCTGATGTTTTCAAAGCGACTGCAGTCTGAACGCTCACGTGATTTACATCTGACTTTTTCAGAACACGTGCGGCTCATTTAATTGAGCCCGCGCGTGTTTCTACAGACAGAGGGGACAGCAGCAGCTCAGAGCGGGGTGGGGGCTAGCAGGGGGAGACCAGCTCTCTGTAGCTAGAGCGGGGTGGGGGCTAGCGGGGGGACGAGCTCTCTAGCCGTTTTCGCATTGGCCAGCCCTCCCCGGCTCTCCCCGCTTCTAACCCGGGTTCGGCGTGTTCGCATTTACCTTTTCCGCCCGGGATCCACCGTTGTTCTGGAACCATCTCCACCGTGGTTCTATCGGGCCGGGCCCCACGGACCCAGTTTCACGTCATGTACTGCTCACATTTGATTCGTTGTTTGCAGGGGGGTAGTACCATATAGATGGTGTAAGTGGCAAGGGAACCGGACTTGTTATCCGAAGGACCCAGGTTCGAGTTCAATCCCCGGCCAGTACACACCTTGGGGTGTCTATGAGTGCACACCTATTTTCCCAGCTCCCCGGGCGCTGACTACGGCTGCTCACTGCACCACCTGGTGGTGGTTGGGTTAAATGCAGAGACCAATTTCGTCTGTCAAGTATGGGAAACATACCGGTACACAGATGACAAAAATGTGAAATTTATTTTTTAATTTAATTTTATTATATAGAGGACACGAGACACGGAAAGGATGGTTTAAAAAAGTTTATTTTAGTTTCTCTGTGTCTTCGCGTCCACAAAAATCAAGTAATAAAAAGAAAGGCAGATCTGGTGAGCCAATTTAAATAAACATAAAGGAACCACAGGCGGCCAACTCCTATGGAGCCGTCGAAGCACCTGACAGTTTCCAAGCTAAGTTCAAAAGCACCTAATGCAGGGGTGCTCACACTTTTTCAGCATGCGAGCTACTTATAAAAAAACCAAGTCAAAAAGATCTACCCAATACAAAAATGCAAAACATATAATTATCTTCAAATGTATTAAGGATTCTTTTTATGTACAATGTACCTATGTTGATGTACCTTGCATAACTGAATAAGCCAATATTGCACAACACATGTAATAAATCAGGGGTCACCAACCCGTAGGGACCAAATGGGGTGATGGTGACAGCAATATAGATTTTTTAAAATTTATTTAAAAAAAAGATGGTAGAAACTGATCCCCACCCCCTTCTTTATAAGAATCTGGTCTTTTACTTTAATTAATAAATGTTAAAAAATCATTAGATATTTTTTTAACTTTATAATGTCATCTCTAAAAAAAACTCCAGCAAATCTAAAGTGGTCCACAGGCCACCAGTTGATAACCACAGCTGTAGCAGGTTGTTATGGCTCCGGACACGTTTAATTTAGTGAACAAAGGCATAAAAATGGCTCTTTTGGTACGGAGATTTACAGCGGTGTATTTTACAGACTGTCCCTGAACGCAGCGCGAAAGTGTGTTTTGCAAACGCTCGCGCTGCGGGACAGGGAAACGTGCAGAGAACAGAGAGTAGTCAAGGAGGTTATGCTGTATGAAAAGTGTCTCGTATGATTTTAATAATAAAGCCACGTCAACTCCCAACCAGTATGTTTAAGCGTGCAGAGAAACATCACAGCGTCACTCACCCGGAAGATGGTGGGGGCGTTTCGCTTTGAAGTTGCTGCTGTCCGAACAGGGATTTTAGTTCCTCCACCTTTCTCTTTCTCACCTGGCTTTTGGGTGGGAAGTCCATGTCGTATTTTCCATGAACAGTCCGAAATCTGATTGTTTTAGCTTGGTATGTTTCGCTGCGTTTCACCTTCGCGCCGTTGTTTTCAGAAACTGCATGCGTAATGACCTAAAGCTCTCATCTGATTGGTTGCCGTGTATGTCAATCAAGTGATGGGAGGATACAACTCAAGATTCAGTTGTCATCTGATTGGTTGCCCTGTATGTCAATCAAGTAACGGGATGTTTGATTGGCTGACAATTTTTTTAATGTCACGCTGCGGGAAAAAAAAAAAAAATGTCACGTTGCAATCGACCAGTAATGCCTCCGCGATCGACCGGTCGATCGCGATCGACGTAATGAGCAGGTCTGACCTAATGGAAGAAGAAGAAAAAAAAGCGAAAACGTAGCAATCGGTCTCACCAGATCAGGTCCAGATTAGCAGCCACAACAGGTCCTCCCCTGCTTATCCTCTTTGGTTCTCACGGCTTCCTCCTTCGTCATCTACGGCTGTTTACTTCGGCTTCTCACGGTTTTTACTTCGGCTTCTCGCGTTTCTTCTTTGGCTGTTTTACTTCTGCTTCACACGGATTCTTCTTCGGCTGTTTTACTTCGACTTCCTTCAGCTTACTTCGGCTTCCCTCGACATCGGCTCTCATCGTATTCATTCGGCTTCCTTCGGCTTCATCGACTACGGCTCTCATCGGCTACTGCTTCGGACCTTCATTCGGCTTCTCCATTCTGCTACTTCACTCGACCATGGCTCCACTCACTCTGCTGCTGCTTCGGACCTCTCTCTTCTTCTGCGGTCTGGACCTAATGTAGAGGGAGCAACCACCCCACCTACAGCGTGCCTCAATCAAGCAACAGCTGCAGTCACTGAACCACTCAAAACCTCTAAACAACTCTGTCTTCTGACTTAAATAAATCACATGCCCAGTGCATGTAACAGGGGTCATGCCTGTGAAAAAAATTAGCTGCTTATAGTCCGGACATTACGGTAGTTTTATTTAGGAAAAAATAATCTAAAAAATAGTTTACCGGTAGTTATAAATGGCTTTAAAGCAGTCTTCTAAGGTGGTCATTTTTTGTGTATGTTGTTTTCTCTCAGGAACATTGTCATCAAGTCAGAGGACCTTATAGACGTGCTGATCTCCAGATGTTTTTCCTGTTGTGTCCTGATGTTTTATACATTAGAAGTAAAATAAAATGTACCTTTTTCACCATGACTAATTTATTTTTATCCTGTTTCTTTTCGCTTCCACAGGATGACTCCAAACCACCGTATTCATATGCACAACTAATAGTCCAAGCGGTCACGATGGCTCCAGACAAACAGCTAACGCTGAATGGAATATACACCCACATCACCAAGAACTACCCGTACTACAGGACCGCTGACAAAGGCTGGCAGGTCTGCGTCTTCACATGTTGGACATGTTTTAATGGCATCTTGTTTGTGGTTAAACAGCTGGGCAGACGTACCATAGCTGCTAATACAATTAGCACACAAAGTGTGTGTAAATATTAAGACTAAATTCAAAAATCATATGAAAGGTCTCAGTCCAGCCTTGTGGTGACGACCAGCCTCTGCATGTTCAAGGTTTCAGTCTGTAGACAGGAGTCAGTCGCTGCAACCGAACAGACTGAGCTCACAATGATTTGCCACCTTTAAAACTGAGAAACTAAAGTTTGAATCTCTTGTTTTTTGCTTGACTTGGGAGGAAAAGATTTGCCAAAACTTTGAGGTGGAAAAAAATTCAGACCCTGAAGGGCCCGACATAGTCCATCTGAAACCGAACAGTCGACTTGCATGGCTGCAGGACGTATGTTTCACCTTTCAGAGTCCACGAGACACAGTAGGGCTGGGCAGTATGAACCAAAATTAAAATCTCAATATTTTTAAGATAAATGGCGATATACGATATATATATATCAATATTTTTTATTTCTATAACGTAACAATAATATATTTCTGAGTCAAAGCTTTGTCCCAATTGTCACACAGGTCAGGCACCTTTAACAAAGATGTAACTGTACAAAGTAAATGCATAAAAATAAAATGTTTTCTTTCCTGTATTACAAAACCAAAAACATAACTGTGCACTTAAAGGTCTACTGACCCGATTTTTTTACTATTCTTAAAATTGCTCAAAATATATATATTTTATCATTTAAATATGTTCGTTTTTGCAAACAAAATGATAAATCACTTTAATTTTGCTTTAAAAGTGATTTTGAACTTCAAGCCGTGTTTAATCATGGGAAATCCGATTACACACGAACGCACCATCTGTGACGTAGTGAGAGGCAGAGGGCTCTGGTCTCTTTAATAGCGGACAATTTAAAACCCGACGAATTTATCAATCTATGTGAAGATTTGAGCTATTTGTCTTCATTTTGGGAAGCAGAAAATAGTTTGGGTGATGGAACAAGAAACAACAGGATCTAATTTAGGTCTGATGCTGTATCAGACTTACCTTCATGTGGAGCTGCTCACACGCGCGCACTGTGACAAGCCCAGAGCTCTGCCTCACACTACGTCACAGATGGTGCGTTCGTGTGTAATCGGATTTCCCATGATTAAACACGGCTTGAAGTTCAAAATCACTTTTAAAGCAAAATTAAAGTGATTTATCATTTTGTTTGCAAAAACGAACATATTTAAATGATAAAATATATAAATTTTGAGCAATTTGATGAATAGTAAAAAATCACGTCAGTGGGGCTTTAACATGTAAACAAAACACATACAGAGCAAACAATGACAGGCTGACTTGCTCTTTAAAAAGTCTGATTGTAATGAAGTGAATTCATTCAACCTTTGTTAACAAAGCTGTTAGAAAGTACACGTTGTTTACGGAGCTCGGTTCTGTTTGGTTGTGGCTCGTTACTTTCTGATTTTCATAGTTCCTATGCTCTTGAATGCACCCTGGCTGTTCCGACGCTAGTGCTCACACCTATCAGGAAAACAGTGGCTCTCCCACTGTGAGTCAACAAAGACTTATCTGCATATGCATCTAGCTTAGCTTAGCTTTATGATTCAAATAGTCTTCAGCTGCAGCACGCAGCGGGGGAGGAGTGATGAACAGGTCTCCAGTCCATCACAGGGACACAGAAGCCGTTTTCGCATTGGCCAGCCATCAATGGACCTTACCAAGCTCCGCCCACAGGGCCGCGTTTCATTGGCTAATACCCATAACACGTCACAGCGCAGCTTCCACGTGCGTGCCGGTCTCACAAAACAAACGCTACGGTAGCGTTTGTGAGACCGGCACCACATGCTACTTACATTGCTAGCTAGCATACGTGCAGATTTTTTCTGCGTCAGGGCTGGAAAAATTGTCCTCCACCGTCAGTGGGGTATCTGTACAGGAGATGTCAGGTACCCTGACCGTATTTGTGGAAGTAAAATTCACCGTTTCCCTATATGTGAAACTGAATGCCTTGCTTGGATCAAAGCTTGTGCACGACCACAAAACTGAACAATTATTCCTT
>JBBPBX010073736.1:0-17749 GCA_038048925.1 Garcialebias charrua
GACAGAACCAAGATCTTTTGATATTAAAGCGAGGGCGGTCAAAATTACGCTGAGATCATACTGTACGTTTGTGAAGCTGACCGCCAGACCTTATATTGGACACTAAAGGCCCAGCTGGACAAGAAGGGATAATAAGGCGTTTATCTTTTTATATCGCGTCGTGTATTTGTTTAAAAAATCTGACATTTTTAGTCCTTCTTTTGTACGTTTGTGGACATTCCTGCGACTCTGACTTTTTCTCTCTCCCACTCTCCTCTGTTGTGTGCTTCCTGCTCCAGGCTCCTGTGTGTGTGTGTGTGTGTGTGTGTGTGTGTGTGTGTGTGTGTGTGTGTGTGTGTGTGTGTGTGTGTGTGTGTGTGTGTGAGTGTGAGTGTGTGTGTGTGTGTGTGTGGGCACACTCAACGCTCCTCTGAACATCTCTTATCTGTTTTCTGTGGGCCTTCTCTGGCCCCCACCCGTGCTTAACCTTCGCCAAGTCTACTTCTCTGTGTGATTGTTTTGTTTTACTGTGGCCTGTCTTTTGAGAGTGAATGAGCATAGTACCTTTGTTTCTTTTAAGCGCTTGTGTGAATTTGGTACCTGTGTGTGGTATGTAAGGAGAACCAGCTCATGTTTTACATGTGAATCTCTGTACATGTGTATGTATGAAACGAGGTTTGTTTGACGTAAGTGTTTGAGGAGTGGGAAACACAACCACATTCTCTGGTTTGTTTTCAAGGACTCCTATTTGAAAATTAGGTGGATCTAAACATTTCCAGTTTTAAAATTAATTTGCACACGTATATTAATAAGTACACAAAGAGTTTGTCATACCTAGCAAAAATGGGAAATTATAGGAGCAGAACAACTCGAAGCACAAATACTAAGGATGCTAAATTTATGTTTGAAAAAAATCCAGACTCAGTAAAATATTTAGAGAAATGGATGAAAAAATATAAAGTTATCCCAAATCTTAAAATTGAGACCTGGAAAATGCTTGTCTCATTACTCCAGGATAAAATTGCTCTGTCTAAAGGAAAAAAAAGGGATAAATTACAACTTCAGTTGACAGTAGCTAATTTATGGCTGACTGAATCACAAATTAGGGAGGAACAGGTCGAGAAGTCAAGGACAAATAAGCTCCAGAAAAGAAACAAAACTTCTGATACGCTTTTCGTCCATCCAGAAGATAACGAAATGGTTGTTAGCACTCGACGTCCTGCTTACGACCTTGGAGGAAATGGTGCAGCTGCATCTTTTGTACCTCCTCCGCAGATACAACAGTTACACCCAGAACTACCTGAAATAAAGCCAGAGGTCGATATAAAACCAATACTCAGTCCCCCTGCCAGTCACACTCGAAGCCAAACCGTCGCCAGCAAATTAAGTGACGTAAAACCAACAACGTCTGGCCTAACCACTGAATTATATCCCATGATCCAGGTACCAAATCCAAACCCAGCACCGGACGGTGCTCAGTTTGTGTTTGTTTTTAGACCATGGACGCTGGAAGAGGCCAGAAGGGCAGTTGAGGGCGTCATAAATGTGGCTGAAGATCCAGAGGCATGGATCACAGATATGCTAGGAATCATACATTCTTATCATCTAAATGGCCATGAAACGGGGGAAGCGGCTCAATCGTCGTTGGGCAAGTATTGGGCCAGAGTGCGGGGTGATTACACAGGCAGAGATAATGACAACAATCCGTACCCTTATCCTCAAACAGACCAACAGTTAACAGGTGGCTATTTAACACAGTGGTCAGCTCTTTGTGCACGTGTGAGAGAGGCCTTTAAAAGGCGTGCTGATTATGCAGCTCTCTCAGCTGTGAAACAAAAACCTGATGAGGAGGTGACTGACTTTAAAATCAGATACGAGAAGGAATTCAAAGTTCACTGCGGTATTATTCCAGCCGAAAATGATGACTCAGCTTTTCAACAACAGCTGAAAAATGGCCTGTTACAATCTTTTCGTCCTGAGATTTCTAAATGGGTGAGAAAACATCTGATAGAGGTCGACACATGTTCCGTGACTGTCTTAATGCAGTGGGCGCGTCACGCAGAAAAAATTATAAAAAACAGAAAAGCCGGAAATAACGCTGATAACAAGACGAATGTGTTCCTTAGTGATGACTCAGACGTATTTTACAGCGGCCCTTCGAGAAAACATAACAGACGGGGTCGCGTGAGACCGAGACATAATGATTTTAACACATTCAGGCAGCCACATCCGGAAAGCTGCTATTCGTGCGGAAAATTGGGGCATTTTTCACGAGATTGTTACAAAAACTCCCAAGGGAGGGGAAGGGGCGCTCACAGAGGGCAGTTTCAAGCTGCTCCTAGTCACTATCAAAACAGAGGGTTTAATGAAAATTTCTCAGCTGCTCCAAACCACCCTCAAAACGGAGGGTTTAATGGAGATTTATCAGCTGCTCCACCGCACCCTCAAAACAGAGGTTTCAGTGCATGACTAGATGAAAGTGCAGCCAGCTCTGACTTTGCCCAAGGTCAAGAGATAGTAAACATATGCTCAGCATGGAACTTATTGAGCTCACTGAAAGAGAAGCCGTATGTGACGTTGCGGGTGAACACGATCCCTGTTGATTTTTTGTGTGATACAGGCGCGTGCAAGACTGTTTTAAAAACCAGCATTCCTGGTCTGAAACCATCACAAAACTCCATCTGGGTAAAATCAGCAGATGGTATGACAAATAGACAAATGATTTCAAAACCAGTACACTTCACAGATGAAGAAACTGGCTACTCCTTCTCAGCAAACGTCGTGATATCACCTGATTGTCCAATTAACCTTCTTGGTAGAGACTTGTTGACAAAACTCGCCATTGCTGTAGTCCCCGTCCAGGATGGGATGAGAGCAGCAAGATTAAATAAAACACAGATTTATGCAAATCAAAGCCTTATTGACGTTTTCTGCTCATATGATCTGGGTTCAACTAATAACCTGGCAGCTGCTTCTACATTGATGCAGGAGGCAGGAAGTGTGTTAACAGCCCTTGAAGATGAAATGCCTTTAAGTCAGCTACATTTAACAATGAATATTCTTAAACAAGATGACACAGACTACATAAATGCTTTTCTGGCAGAAAAGCAGGTCACCATGGCGATCGCTGAGCTATACACCGACAGACATTCTCTCGCCGCTGCAACAGTTCTCCTGCCTGAACAACAAAAGCATTTTTACAAACTGGACACAATCCCACACATATGTTTGTTTAAACCAAACGACATGCAATGGAGAGATGTGGGTTTTCAGATCAGAACAGCGGCTGTTTCCACAGACTTCTCTCCCCCACAAAATGAATGGTCATACAGTGCGTCGTGCAAAATGTGGAAGAAACAGCTTTGTTTGGTTCTGATGTGTGAACCCAGAGTGCATGCTCTCTCCTTATGACAATCAGACATGGTGCTCCTCTCAGAACGTGATGAGGCAGACCTGAGACAATTACCTGAAACATTATGGTCTTCTGGGCCTTCAGATGTTGGGTTATTGAATTCCATCCCTCCAGTACAAATAAAGCCAAAATCAGATTGGCGACCAGTGGTTAAACAGTATCCACTGAAACCGGAGGCCGTGAAAGGCATTACACCAGTCATTTCTGATTTATTGAAAGCAGGTGTAATTAGAAAGTGTTCTGATTCTCCCTGCAATACTCCTATCTTTCCTGTTCAAAAGGCCAACAGGGAGGATTGGAGACTTGTCCAGGATCTGAGGGCTGTGAACGAGGCGATACAATCGATCGCCCCAAACGTTCCAGACCCCCACACTCTGCTGAACTCTTTAAATCCAGACAACAAATATTTTACAGTGATTGATCTCAGTAATGCATTCTTCAGCATACCCATTCACACTGACTCACAGTTCTGGTTCGCGTTTACTTTTGAAAAAACAAGATTTACGTTCACTCGGCTTCCGCAGGGCCTCACATTTAGCCCCACAATATTTACACAAGCCATCATGTCATGCTTGTCTGACCTTGTGTTGAGTGAAGGTAGTCAGTTGTTGGTTTACGTGGATGACATTTTAGTCGGATCACCAACAGAAGAAGCATGCAGACGTGACTCAATCACACTGCTGAAACATTTAGCACAAACAGGTAACAAAGTGAGCAGATCTAAGATACAGTGGGTACAGACTGAAATCAGTTATTTGGGACATACACTATCAGCTGATGGAAAACAGATACAGCAGAAAAGAAAACAGGCCATTGCTGACGCACCGAGGCCTGAAACAAAAAAACAAATGATGAGTTTTCTTGGTCTCAGTAATTTTTGTAGATATTATATCCCACATTACGCCGAGCTGACACAACCTTTGCTCTGTTTGATCTATGACACTCCTATGACCTTGACAGACAAAATCACTTGGACTGAGCCCACGAAGCAAGCCTTCTTAACATTGAAGCAGAAACTCATTCAAACAACTTCTTTGACTCTGCCTGACTATTCAAAACGTTTTACACTGACTGTTGATTGTAGAAACAGCTTTATGACATCAGTTCTTCTGCAAAAGCATGGAGACAAAATGAAACCTCTTGGTTTTTACTCAAAGAAATTAGACTCTGTGGCATTAGCTTTACCACCGTGCGTTCAAGCAGTTTGTGCTGCTGCAATGGCTGTGCAGATCACAGCTGACTTGATCTTGTTTCATGAGACAGACCTCCTTGTACCTCATGCCGTGGACGTGTTGTTGCTGCAGAGCAAAATGAACATCCTGTCCCCAGCTCGCCACCTCTCCTACACTGCACTTTTGTTATCACAGAGCCACATAAACATCAAACGTTGTAATGTCTTAAACCCAGCAACATTTCTTCCACTCCCAGATGACGGAACACCTCACAGCTGTTTAGAAATCACTGAACAGGTTCATTTGCCCAGATCTGATTTAACTGACACACCTCTGACTGACGGGTTAGTTTGGTTTGTGGACGGATCATGTTTCAGGACTGACACAGGAAAAACTCAGACTGGTTATGCAATTGTCCAGCTCCCTGACGTTATCATAGAAGCAAAGCAGCTGTCCCACCATCACTCAGCTCAGGCTGCAGAAATAATTGCACTCACACGCGCATGCCAGCTGGCTGAAAGACAAAGTGTTACTGTTTACACGGACAGCCAGTACGCCTTCTCAACTCTGTTTTACTTTGCCAAGCAATGGGAAAACAGGGGTATGTTGACATCTAGTGGGAAACCTGTGACACATGCAAAACTTTTGACAGAACTTTTAAATTCCATCCACAAACCAAACAACATTTCTGTTTGCAAATGCACTGCTCACACCAGAAACACAGACTTTGTTTCAAATGGTAACAGATTTGCTGATTTTGTAGCTAAAGAAGCTGCTAAGGGAATTTATGGCTCATGTTTTTTGATGAGCTCACTGAATGAAGACATGATTAATAAATCAGTTCTTTTGGATATGCAAAAAGCTGCACCAAAACAGGAAAAACAGATGTGGGAGGCTCGAAATGCCCAGCAAAATCATGATGAGAACGGTTTATATCATATAAATAATAAACCAGTTCTACCAAAATCTCTGTTCAAAGCTGCAGCAATTGTAGCTCATGGGCTGTGCCATGTTTCAAGTGCTGGGATGATTGACATGATTCAAAGACATTTTACCACTTTTGGCCTTGATTCATTTTTGAAAGGTTTTTGTAAAGCTTGTCTTGTTTGCATCAGACACAACTCACAGGGTAATTTGAGACCTAAAAGGGGCTCTTTTCCAACACCTAATTACCCATTTCAAAGAATGTACATGGACTTCATTGAATTGTCACCTAGTGGTCAATACAAATACTGTCTTGTAATGATTGATTCTTTTTCAAGATGGGTGGAAATAACTCCAAGTAAACATGCAGACGCTCTCACAGTTGCTAAAGCCATTTGTAAAGATATTATTCCTGTACACGGGATCCCAGAAACGATATACAGTGATAATGGACCTCATTTCGTTAATCAGGTCATACGTGACATGGCTATGCACCTAGGCTTGACTTTAAAAAATCATTGTGCCTATCATCCCCAAAGCGCCGGACTGGTCGAACGAACAAACGGTACAATCAAATCCAGGTTAAGAAAAACCATGGACACCACAAAACGTCCATGGCCAGAGTGCCTAGACATTGTGAAATTGTACATGAGAATCACTCCAACAACTAATGGTCTGACCCCTTTTGAGATAATTCATGGCAGACCATACCGAATGCCTCTTTTCTCACCAGATCTGCAAAAAGCAGATGAAGAACAGACTTTAGCAGATTACATGATAAAAACACTTAAAGAAAAGGAAGTGTCAAAGACAATTTTACTGCCTTCTGATTCTCTGTTTCCCCAGGAAGAAACGACAGCAGTGACACCGGGTGACTGGGTCTTCATCCGAGTGGTCAAACGAAAATCTTGGGCGTGTCCACGTTGGGAAGGACCGTATCAAGTACTGTTGAGTACACCAACTGCTGTCAAAATCGCCGAAAGATCTTCCTGGATCCATCTCAGTCACTGCAAGCTGCATAAGGTACTGGACTCTTAGGTCATTAGAACAGTGGTGGATGTCTGGCTACAAAGGGGGCGCGGCAATTTAGAGCGCGTCATCTCAAACCCAGTGAAGAAACCAACGACCCTGTTCTGTTAGGACTATTTTGAGATCAGTAATTCTGTAAGCTGAGCAACAATGGGGGCTCCACATGCCAGGTGGACTCTCTACTGCATTGTGACTGCAGCATGGCACATAGCCAATAGTGACCTCAACAACCTGCTGAAAGCTGATTCAGAACACCCACATGACTACAGCACCAACTTGTGGTGGCAACTAATGAACAAAACAGCCTATGAAGGTGAAGCTACTAACTGTTATGTCTGTGCCCATCTGCCTTATGCCACCCAAAACTCAGGCCTCCGACCAGCAGCTGTGTCCACAGCTCAACAAGCGTGTCTGTATGGTCTGAGCACCCACGCAGGAACAGGCAGCTGGGCTAAACGTGACTACTCAGTGCCACTGTCCAACGAGGTAAAGAACACCCACACAGACCTAGACAGACGTTTGGCCATGGCTTCTATGGGATACGACTTTGCTTCAAACTGCAGTATCACCTCAGACGTGATGCCCCTACCCCAGATGTCGATAAAACTACCTGAACTGATCACGGTGTCCCATTTGTCAGTTGGAGCTCTGGGATACTGTGTTTACAACAACGGAACCACTCCAGTGGGCCTGGTACCCTGGAACTTATGTGACAAAGTGTATTCCTTCTGTGATATAACAAGAAAAAAGAATGCACCGAACTACATCCACTGTGTTTTCTGCAGAGCAGGGCGGCCATATGCAAAGGCCAACTGTTCAAAGTTTGAAGATGTCACAGACTGCACGCAACTCCTTGAACAAAGAACCTTCAATGTCAGCCTGCAAACGAGAGGACGTCAGAAGATCACCCACTGCAGCTTGTCAGTACCAGGTGACAAAGGCTCTCGTGTATTAACTGACTGGTATTTTTTGTGTGGTCACAGAGCCTACACTGCACTACCACCTGATTGGGGGGGCCTTTGTGCTTTGGTCCCCCTATCCAACCCAATGTTCGTACTGAGGAAAGCGCTGATACCCTCAGCCCACCGGACAAGACGGTCCCCAATGCCTGAGGTAAAAAGATGGGGAGGGCTTACCACTGCCACCGGTGTTCCATGGGAATTTAGGATCTGGAATGGAGGAGAGAAATTCTTCCAAGGACTCTTCCCATTTGTGGGAGTCGGTGAGGTACGAGATCACGTTGAAGTCAACAGATATGCCCTCCTCCGTCTTATCAACGACACCTATCATTTGGCAAATGGGACCCTGAGCGAACTGAGCGGACTGAAACAGATGATCTTGCAGAATCGTGTTGTCCTTGATTTGTTGACAGCATCACAAGGCGGCGTATGTAAAATCATTGGAGAAACATGCTGCACCTACATCCCAGATGAAACAGGAACAGGAGGAGACATCCATGATGCTTTACATGATCTGAGTGATCTCAAGAACTATGTTGAAAGTGGGACTAGAGGAGCAAACCCTGTAGATCTTTGGTCATGGTTCATCTCTGGACCATGGTGGCATCTCCTTTTGAAGATCTGCACTCCTCTTCTAACGGTGTTGTTCCTGTTCTGCATTCTCTTCTCCTGTGTGATACCACTTTTAAAGAAAATGATGATGAAAGCTTTCACAGGTGTTTTGATCAGCTTGCACCAAACTCGTCTGGAACAAAATGAAGATGATTTCACTCCTCTGAAAGATGAGTGTTAATTAGCCAAAAAGAAAATACAGAGTGATTCTGTGTGCTGAAAAATTTCACAAAGGTCTGGTATTAAGATAATGTTAGTTTTTCTAGGCTATATTTTAAAATCAAAGTAATTTCAAGCCAAACTTTTAATCATTTTGTTTGCTTATTTTAATCCTGTTTTGTTTTAATCAGCCACTGAAAGGGTACAGAAATTTGAACTGAAATCTTTTATTCACTTTATTTTATTTTTATGTGTGTCCATAAAGGACCTCTTTATTTGCTGTGTTTTTCGTTGTTTCCCACATCTTTAACAAACATACTGAGTTCTTATTATTGCTTTTCCCACATCTCTGAATATGTATTGGTTCTTTTATTTTTCAAATAGATTATTTCTTTTATTTGTTTGACACAAGTCCAATATATTATTTGTTTAATACAAATCAAATAGATTAGTTCTTTTTATTTGTTTAACACCAATTAAATAGATTAGTTTTTAACATATATATGCTTCTTTTAAATAATAAAAATGGGTTTATTTCTTTGGAAAAACTTTTAGTTTTTGAGATTAAATAGATGGATCCCCTCTGAAATTTATTATTCCTCTTAAAACTTTGAAATAAGCCATGAAATAAGACCATATTAACTACAAAGTTCTCCTCAAATATTTATTCCTCACAAATATTGAAATAAGTCATGCAATATGACAATCATCACCACAGAGTTATCCAAAACTTTATATCTCTCAAACCATCCTAAAAATGTGATCCTGAATTTGTCAGGGCGTTACTGTGGAGGCACGGGACGGTGGTGTGAGTTTTTGCCCCTAATTAGAAATTCGGCCTCAGGGGATGTTTTTCCATACCGCTCACATAATTGATAATGATTAGTTTATATGATAAGAGGATGGAATGATGGAGATATTCAACATTTATCATCTAAAACTAATCACTCTGAACAATAATTCTTACCCAGCTCACTTTAATATAATGTTCTCTGTTCACATTCAAACAATTAATTTGAGATACAAACAGTGTTGGTCCTTGAGGAAGAACAGACAAACTTCTTTGTTTGTTCATGGTACAATGTTTTGATTAGATGTTCCTGCCTCATGCAGAACCCTGACTGCAGTTTATCTATCTGTATAATGTCAGAGATTTGTGTAACTTGTCAAAACTCCTCCTCCTACTTGTATAAATGGTTTGTGATAGCTGCACAATTCGGATTTGTGCAAGAATGTGTTCATGAGACCAACCAAGTTTCAGAAGTACATTAAAAAGCCTAATCCCCTTTGCAAAGTTTCCATGATTCTGTCTAACTCATTTCTCTTGTTTATCTTGTGTGGTTTTTATTAAGGTAACAGGTGTCTAAACACCTATCAATAATAATAAAATAAAATAAAAATAATAATAATAATAATAATAATAACTGACAAGTTATAATAATAACAAGTCTCCAGTCCATCACAGGGACACCTGGACAGGTCTCTTCTCTTAGAATTGAGAAAGCCTTTTGGATGAAGGGCGAAACGTCTTCTGCTACAAATAAAAGTCCAGTTGTTTTTTTATTGAACACATTTTTTTGATTGTAACAAAGACCTCGGTACATACCAGGCAACTAGGTTATTAGTCATTTCATTATAAAGCCAGGTTGCATAGGTACCAGGTACATACCAATTGAGTACAAGATAACATGTCATTTTATAGAATAGTCTGGTACAAAATATACATACTGGTTAAATAACCAGTATGCTACCAGTATCTGGGGTATGTACCTTTCTGTATTATGTATTAATATTGTATAAATCTGTGTTACACTTTTAAATACTTTATTTAAAAAAAAAGTTCCTCCATATTTTTTTCAACCTGTAGCTTGGATATCTTTGCCAGTTGTGTTGGGGGAGCTGGTAATCTGTAAAATTCCCTGTGAACACGGATGTCATGGCCCAAGAAGTCTGCAACCTGGTCAAGTTCATTGTTTTTTAAGTTCAAGACTTGTGAGAGCGTGGCTACATGTTTCCGTAGTTGTGTTGACCTGAGGAACTCTGGGTGCTATGCTCCACACTGGCTTGCATGAACACGCAGACTGTCCTGTCCTCTGTAGTGACTCATTGATTTAGGTCTTGCAAATAGAAATAAGTTTGTTTGTAAAACAACACATGTCTCTCTCTTACTTGCCAATAAAGTCAGTGCATCCACCACATTTGGTGCGAGTAAAACTGCAACCTTTCGGCCTCTTTTCACAATGATTTCAACCCGAGTGAAATGGCTGCAGAGCTTCTGTTCAACCGTTGACAAACCCATGGCAACATCATCATGGAGCTTGGTGGTGTCACGCTCCATAAAACTTCGTAGGTGCATCTTTGAAACCTCTCCTGCTCGTCTACGATTGAACACAATGACCTATGCAAGTGTAACTTTTGCAAGTTCTGCATAAGTCTGGGGGCTGGCTTCATCTTTCAAGGTGTTAAAGGCATTTTCTCCTGATTTATTCAGATGCTGATGCAGAAGCTTAACATCTTCAGTGAATGGTAATGTTAATGGCCTATTGTATTTGGCATGATTTTAAGTGCTAAGGGCACTATGAGACACCATCTCTGACCATTTTGATGAGCACAGTTTTTTGAATGCGTCTGACGACTTCATCAGTTGTTCATCTTCTGCCATGAGTGCTCGGCAATGAACAAGGTTACAGATTTTGTTCAGTGTATGTCCCAGTTTTATGGCAAGGCTTGTTTTTTTGTATGAACGTGTTTCTTCATCAAAGCCTGACACAGTCTTTACTGCTTGCACAACTCTCTGGAAGTTAGCAGGTTTCACAGCATCCTCTAGGTTATGTATTGCATATTTTGTGCGCAGACATATCAACAAACGGCCAACTTCATGAAGCTTTTGTCGCATGTAGTCGTATTTTGAGGGGTCTTGTCCATGTCTGTTGTGGAGTGACTGAGCAAACTGAATAATACACAGGTCATTTCTCACAGCTGAGGTAACATCGTCGGGTTTCATACTTTTAATGATCTTACAAACTCCACTTGAGATTTCATGATAGAATGCAGACTCTTTAGCCAAAGCCAAACTCAGCACTTTGGCTCTTCCAGGTGGATTATCCATATCCATATTTTCTGGCTTACAGGGGCATCTACGGACATGTCTCCATAGTTGCTTTCGAACGTACATTCCTTCACAGTAGATACAGTGAATAAATGTTCCAGCTACGGCCTTAGCTTTTGTCTTTCTCTTCACTTTCAAGGGCCCTTGTCCACCTTGTAAAACTGCATTGTTATGCTTGTGATTTCCCCTGTTCCTCAATTTTTCTAATAAAACTTTGCGCTCTTTAGAATCCTTGTGAAGGGAAAACACTTGGATAATTTCAGGATGCGTCTGGTGTGTTTGCAAATGGCGTGAAATTTTAGTTTGTGGCTTACCACAAACATAACAGAAGTTTTGTAGACATGTAATCTGCTTTGAGGATTCCTGTTTGAGAAGCTCATCTTTTCTGTCTGGTTTATCCTTTGAGTATGTGGTAGAAGTGGCTTGGCCTGATGTTTTAAATGCGCTTTCTCCAATATTACTTGTGTCAGGAGGAAAGCAACATTTTGACGTGCTGGGAAAAACAGGGAAACTTGTGTCTGACATATTAGGATCAGATATTGCTCCTTTTTCCAGAATCTGTCCAACTTTGGACTGGCTACACTGAAGGGGGACACAGGGACATCTGGACAAGTCTCCAGTCCATCACAGGGACACGTGGACAAGTCTCCAGTCCATCACAGGGATACCTGGACAGGTCTCCAGTCCATCACAGGTACACAGGGACAAGTCTCCAGTCCATCACAAGGACAAGTCTCCAGTCCATCACAGGGACACGTGGACAAGTCTCCAGTCCATCACAGGGACACATGGACAGGTCTCCAGTCCATCACAGGGACATGTGGACAAGTCTCCAGTCCATCACAAGGACACCTGGACAGGTCTCCAGTCCATCACAGGTACACAGGGACAAGTCTCCAGTCCATCACAAGGACACATGGACAAGTCTCCAGTCCATCACAGGGACACGTGGACAAGTCTCCAGTCCATCACAGGGACATCCTGGACAAGTCTCCAGTCCATCACAGGGACACGTGGACAAGTCTCCAGTCCATCACAGGGATACCTGGACAGGTCTCCAGTCCATCACAGGTACACAGGGACAAGTCTCCAGTCCATCACAAGGACACATGGACAAGTCTCCAGTCCATCACAGGGATACCTGGACAGGTCTCCAGTCCATCACAGGTACACAGGGACAAGTCTCCAGTCCATCACAAGGACACATGGACAAGTCTCCAGTCCATCACAGGGACACGTGGACAAGTCTCCAGTCCATCACAGGGACATGTGGACAAGTCTCCAGTCCATCACAGGGACACCTGGACAGGTCTCCAGTCCATCACAGGGACACATGGACAAGTCTCCAGTCCATCACAGGGACACATGGACAAGTCTCCAGTCCATCACAGGGACACGTGGACAAGTCTCCAGTCCATCACAGGGATACCTGGACAGGTCTCCAGTCCATCACAGGTACACAGGGACAAGTCTCCAGTCCATCACAAGGACACATGGACAAGTCTCCAGTCCATCACAGGGACACGTGGACAAGTCTCCAGTCCATCACAGGGACACATGGACAGGTCTCCAGTCCATCACAGGGACATGTGGACAAGTCTCCAGTCCATCACAAGGACACCTGGACAGGTCTCCAGTCCATCACAGGTACACAGGGACAAGTCTCCAGTCCATCACAAGGACACATGGACAAGTCTCCAGTCCATCACAGGGACACGTGGACAAGTCTCCAGTCCATCACAGGGACACCTGGACAGGTCTCCAGTCCATCACAGGGACACGTGGACAAGTCTCCAGTCCATCACAGGGATACCTGGACAGGTCTCCAGTCCATCACAGGTACACAGGGACAAGTCTCCAGTCCATCACAGGACACAGTGGACAAGTCTCCAGTCCATCACAGGGACATGTGGACAAGTCTCCAGTCCATCACAGGGACACCTGGACAGGTCTCCAGTCCATCACAGGGACACATGGACAAGTCTCCAGTCCATCACAGGGACATCCTGGACAGGTCTCCAGTCCATCACAGGGACACGTGGACAAGTCTCCAGTCCATCACAGGGATACCTGGACAAGTCTCCAGTCCATCACAGGGACACGTGGACAAGTCTCCAGTCCATCACAGGGACACGTGGACAAGTCTCCAGTCCATCACAGGGATACCTGGACAGGTCTCCAGTCCATCACAGGTACACAGGGACAAGTCTCCAGTCCATCACAGGGACACATGGACAAGTCTCCAGTGTATCACAGGGACACGTGAACGTCTCCAGTCCATCACAGGGACACATGGACAGGTCTCCAGTCCATCACAGGGACACATGGACAAGTATCCAGTCCATCACAGGGACACCTGGACAGGTCTCCAGTCCATCACAGGGACACATTTACAAGTCTCCAGTCCATCACAGGGACACATTTATAAATTAAAATATATAAATTACACATTTTTGTCATCTGTGTATGTTTCCCATACTTGACAGACAAAATTGTTCTCTGCATTTAACCCAACCACCACCAAGTGGTGCAGTGAGCAGCCGTAGTCAGCGCCCGGGGAGCTGGGGAAATAGGTATGCACTCATAGACACCCCAAGGTGTGTAGTGGCCGGGGTTCGAACTCGAACCAGGGTCCTTCAGATCACAAGTCCGGTTCCCTTGCAAGTCTCCAGTCCATCACAGGGACACATTTACAAGTCTCCAGTCCATCACAGGGACACATTTACAAGTCTCCAGTCCATCACAGGGACACATTTACAAGTCTCCAGTCCATCACAGGGACACACTGGAAGTCTCCAGTCCATCACAGGGACACATTTACAAGTCACCAGTCCATCACAGGGACACATGGACAAGTCTCCAGTCCATCACAGGGACACGTGGACAAGTCACCAGTCCATCACAGGGACACCTGCACAAGTCTCCAGTCCATCACAGGGATACCTGGACAAGTCTCCAGTCCATCACAGGGACACAGGGACAAGTCTCCAGTCCATCACAAGGACACATGGACAAGTCTCCAGTCCATCACAGGGACACGTGGACAAGTCTCCAGTCCATCACAGGGACATGTGGACAAGTCTCCAGTCAATCACAGGGACACCTGGACAAGTCTCCAGTCCATTACAGGGACACCTGGACAGGTCTCCAGTCATCACAAGGACACGTGGACAGGTCTCCAGTCCATCACAGGGACACCTGTTCGGCCATAAGTCGGCCATTTTGGGTCAAAGGGTAATTTTTGGCTGTTTTTCACTTTTCATTGATGGTGAATTTTAATGCACTCCTCCTAGGGATTTTGAGCGACTGACTTCAACCTTGGTTAATATGCACTTAAGATGTGGGTGAGTGAAAATTCATCAAAAACTTGTATTTTCATATATGCTGAAGGGACGTGGCCTTGCCTCAACGTTTGGCTTCTCGCCATACATTTTAAAACGCTATAACTTTCACAATGAAAAACAGAATTGCACCAAACTTGGCATGAGTGATCCATGTCAGATGCCCAACAATTCTCTGTGGTCATGTTGTGCTGTCACTGAAACCCCGCTCCCTCAGAACAGGAAGTCACTTTTTTCTTGGAAGGCTCCCTTTCTGACAGCCTTGAACTAATCAGGATGATCCTACGTTAGAAGACGTAAAACAAGTTGGTTTGGACCAACGATCCAAGCGGGACGGTGCTCGTTAACAGCGGAATCGAAATAAAGGATCGTGCAGAGATTTTTTCTTCAAAACATACATTTTCCTGGATAAGTTGAAGGTAACGCTCCCATTATGCCGATTCGCCATGCAACAGCGACTCCAACTCAGGAGAAGGCACCCTCCGCGGCTGCAGAGAACGATCCAGAAGCCTCAGATGAGGAGTCGCCCTCTGCTGATGAAGATCAGGCAGCATCTTCAGCTGCAAGAGGCGAAGATGAGGAGGGGGAGAATTCAGGTGACGCGAATACGGACAAGAATGAAGACACTACTGAAGAGGGAGTGGAGGGAGAAAAAAAAGGATGAGAAAGATGTGAAATGCCCGGACTGCGAGGCTGGCCAGTGCTCAACACACTGCTTTGTTCTCCTTCTAAGGATGAAGGATGGCTACAAGTATGGGAAATCCAAAAGCAAGAAGGTGAAACGGACAATTCCTGCATGGGCTAGTGCCACTGCCAGCAAACGCATTCCTGTTACCAACTATGCAGGCACGCAGTGCAAAGTGGATACTGTAGTATCATTATCGAAGCTATAATTTACTCTCAGGACAAGGTAGGGATTTCATTCCAGTCACTCATGAAATAACTTCATTATTGATTTTATTAATAGTGTTATTATTTATCTCTAAATAAAAAAAGTGGTCCTCCTTTATTTATATCGTCTGCAGAGACTCGAAGAAACACACCGACCACAGGTTCAGACCCATCGATGAAGCTGCAACGGAACTCAGAGAGGATCTGCTGAGATCTATGAAACCACTGAAGGAGAAGCAGGAGGTCAAGAAGAAAGTTCAGTCTGAGTTTGATCAGACAGCAGAACATGTGAAGGTCCAGGCTCGACTCACAAAGAGGCAGATTAAGAAGCAGTTTAAGAAGCTTCACCAGTTTCTAACAGAGGAAGAGGAGGCCAGGCTGGCTGCTCTGAGGGAGGAAGAGGAGCAGAAGAGTGGACTGATTGAGAATATGGAGGCTCTGAGCAGAGAGATGGCAGCTCTTTCGGACACAGTCAGAGCCACAGAGGAGGAGCTGAGAGCTGAAGTGAAAAGAAACGTCCATCGTTAAACGGGGGTGGAGGCCTCCGGGTTCAACTGTCCCCCTCTTACAATGCTATGATTGCTAGTATCACTAAGCCCTCTGTGAATAGCAAACAACCATCAGGGTGCTAACGATCCATCGTTAGGCTGATGGTCCTCCTTGATCATGTGAGCAGCTGGTTTCGGCTGTCATCAGCCAACTGGTTGATCCACTGTGGGAGGGTGCTATTTATAAGACTGAGCTGAATACAGCAACTCAGACTGAAGAAGGCTTTCGGACGAAAGACGAAACTTTTGCTTCGTTTTGTTTTATTTTTTTGAATGTCCAGAGGACCAGACTTAGCTTTTTTAGATAAAATAAATAAATAAAGTATTTAAAAGTGTTACACAGATTTATACAATATTAATACATAATACAGACGGGTACATACCAGATACTGGTAGCATACTGGTTATATAACCGGTATGTATATTTTGTACCAGGCTATAGTATGAAGTGACATGTTATCCTGTACTTAACTGGTATGTACCTGGTACCTATGCAACGAAAGACTAAACATTTCTACGTTTTGTACCAGGCTATAGTATGAAGTGACATGTTATCCTGTACTTAACTGGTATGTACCTGGTACCTATGCAACGAAAGACTAAACATTTCTACGTTTTTGTTTTGTTTTTTAAATGTCCAGAGGCCAGACGTAGATTTTTAGATACATTAAAAAATCTGTAAGTTTTGTTTCTGTTTTTATCTCTTTTCAGTTATTCCCCGGTTTCTCACAAAGTCTCATATTTTGAACTGTTCTTTGAGCCAACATAGGGCCCTCAACCTTCTTACAGTGGTTGCATTAATTCTTTCTGGTCAGTTTTCCTTCACTTATGTGATTTCGGAAATTACGCATTACATCAGCTACTTCACCATTTGACCACTTTTTCTTTGCCATTCTTCTGGATCCTAGACTTGCTTGACTTTTTCTCTAGAAAACATGGAGGACACAGAAAAAAATCATGTATTTAGTATATGGGCAAGTCAACATTCATCAGAACTTTAAACAAAGTATTTATAAGATTACAGTCCGAGGGAAACTCATAAAAATCAAAATTAAAATTTTATTTTGTTACATGTTTTTCCCATGATGTAAACACATGGATTAGATGTCTTGCTCATGGAGCCCATGCAGCCCCTCAGTAAACCTTAATGTTTTGTGTGCAATATATTAAATTAGGTAAGAGTTACACTGTGGAGTTGAAAAAAACTGCTTACGAATGCATAAAAATGATCAGAAACGTGTGTCCACGTTTAGCTAACGAACTGTGGTGAAAAAACACAGAAAAACTCAGTATTTTTTGTGTTTTTTCCAAAAATTCACCAGCACTAACATGTTCAACTGAAGTTGTGTATGTTTGTGTGTGTGACTGTTTTGTGGTTTTTAAGGACAGTGTTTTGTCAGGACAGTAATGAGCTGTTATCTGATTGATTGTCTGATTGTTTATAGCGTATGACTGTCCAAACAAACAACTGTCCATAAAAACCACAATACACTCCTATACACACCTAATTGAACATTAAGGTTGATGAAACCACACGTAGCAAGTAATTCTGTTTAGGAACACAAGAACTAAAATGTACCTTGGTATTCGTGTTTAAAGGAAGTTGATCGTGCT
>JBBPBX010073738.1:0-17749 GCA_038048925.1 Garcialebias charrua
AGCAGACAAGCACACCAGGAAATGTTTAGAACCTGCGCATCCACGTTGGACATGAGTTTAGTTCACTCGTGACAAGTTCATTCATTCCTCCTCATCGGAGGAGGAAGTGAATGGTGACCGCTTCAAGCGATCACTTGACTTTTGGCAAAAAAACAAAAGAAAAGTCCAGTTCAGCGATGAAGAAGGGATATTTAATACATTTGTGTGTCATACAAAACAGTCCGCCACCAGGGTAGGTTATCGTGAGACAACGCGCGCGCGAGCGGTCGTAAAATTTGAGCTTGGCGCGTTCGCGCGAGCGTTCAAAGGCTTGTGCAGCGGCGCTCACACGGAGTGGCGCAGTGCTCGGTCCAGCGCGGAGCTTTGCCGCGCCCTTAAGTGTAGAACCACTAGACTGAGGAACAGCTTCTACCCTGAGGCTGTTAGACTCATGAATAAATAAATAATGAGAATAAACACTGCAAAATATCACATCATGCTGATGTTGATCTGTTTCTTGCTGCTGTGTTAATTTGTGACCATCTGCTCATACAGACTCATGTTCTTGCTGCTGTTTGTAATTATATTTTTCTATTACATTAGTGCTTAGTGTATTTCTAGTTGATGTTTTTCTTAGTTATATCCTAGATGTTATTACTGTTTTTCTCTTACATTTTGTTGCTGGATGTAACTGGGACCCTGCGTACATAATCTCATTTCATCACATGTACCACATGCGGTGCAAATGACAATAAAGATTATCTGACTCTGACTTCTTCCAGTTATTTAACAGTTAAAAATGGTGTACCACAAGGCTCAGTCTTAGGACCAACCCTCTTTACAATCTACATAGCTAATGTAGGTCAGAGCATCCCTGATGCATCCTTACATTTCTATGCTGATGATACAGTTGTTTACTGTCGAGCTAAAACAGTTGCTAAGGCTTTTCAGTTTTTGCAATCTGCTTTTGACATGTGGAGTTAATATGTTAACTTAGGTTCGGGAGCAGGACCACGCCTCAAACCACACCTTCAATTATCCAAGTAGCCTATATATTCCCCGCTTGCGAGCCGTTCTCTGTGTGTTACGTTTCGTCGATACTGCATCACTCAACGTCTCCCGCTACCATCCGATCTCCTTAGCAGATGCATTATCACTCTGCGCTCCGGTTATTCTTTATATTTCATAGACCAAACCTTAGAATCCATGTTCCTCTTAGCCTTTTTGGCTTCCTCCACTGTTCTGAATTCGCTCAAACCTCTTCTATCCATAATACTCTCATTCACCCTGGCCTGTCTGACATTTCCTGTCACAGTCACGACACACTTATTTTCACTTTGTGAAGAAGCAAGACAGATGAATTTGCAGTTTCTCATCCCTTATACCTGTTTCGCCTTACTTCTTTCCTTAGCCCGTGCAAAACTATTTATAAGTATTTTCAGTCCCGATACGCAGCTAACGCTTCTCCTCAAAATCCACTCTTCATTTCAGAATCTGGAAATCTAGCACCTCGCTTCTGGTTCTCTCGTCATCTTCGCGTATCACCCGATCAGCGTATCACCCGATCACTACTCAATCCATTCTTTCCGCATCGGCGCAGCCTCTTCCACTTCTAGCCAAGGCATTTCTGATCAAACCATTCAAATTCTAGGTCGCTGGTCTTCACTAGCCTATCGTTCCTACATTCGAAATAACCTCAATGACTTGTTTCAAGCCCACTCTCTCCTCAGTTCAGTTTAATTCACCAGACTCTTTTGGGGATCATAAGCGGGCCGGGAAACATTAAGAAGATCAGCTTCCCGAAGACATATCCCCACCCGAGTCTTCACTTCCTAAAGCCCATCAGCATCCTCCTCGGCAGACCATATCCACCTCACTCATCCCTTCACCCCTTCATCCCTTCACCCCTTCATCCCTTCATCCCTTCTCTCCTACCTACTCCTCACCCCTTTCCTTATCCCTCCCCTCACCCTTCCCCACCTTCTTCTTCCATCAATAAATCTTTAAACTCATATCTTGTGGCGTGGTCCTTGCTAGTGAACATCCAGTCAGATTTGTTCCGTCTCAAACTTGTCCTAAATGCTGATAAAACCAAAGGGATGTTTTTTTCAAACAGGAAGTCGGTCCCAGCAGTTCTTCCTCTGATTTTATCCTCAAATGATGTCCCTATTGAGTTTTTTGATTCCTATAAATATTTGGGTATCCTGGTCGATTCGCATCTCTCTTTTAAACTACATGTGGAAAACCTAGTGAAGAAACTGAAAGTTAAACTGGGTTTCTTTTTCAGAAATAGATTATGTCTAACACTGAATGTTAGGAAACACCTTGTATCTGTGACTTTCCTTCCCTCCATTGATTATGGTGACACTCTCTATATGAATGATCCTACAAGCACCCTGCGGATGTTGGATGTTGTCTATCATGGTGCACTAAGATTCATAACTGGCTGTGATTATCATACCCACCAATGCACCCAGTATTCACTGGTTAACTGGTCACCATTAACCTCACACAGACTCTTCCACTGGTACATTTTCATCTTTTAATTACTTCTTGGTCTGCTGCCTTCATACATCTCCTCCTACATGTCTTTGCGTGAGTGCAGCTACAGCATGCACTCTCAGGACATGATTACCTGCAGTGTTCCGTCAGTGAGGACTGAACTTGGCAAAAGGACCTTCTCCTACTCTGCTCCTGCTTCCTGGAATATCTTACAAAAAGATCTGAAGCTCTCGGCCTTGACCTCTCTAAATGGTTTTAAGAATCTGTTGGAATCCTGGCAAAAACCCAATGCAGACATGTTCCTGTTACTGATTACTGCTACTGATTTTCTACATCTACTTTATAATGTTTTTGTTACTTTAATATTTTGTTTTTAATTTGTAAAAAAAAAAAATCTGTATTTCTCTTTTATGTTTGTCTATTGTTGATTGTTTAAGGAAATTTCTACTGTTATTGTTGTCATCACTCTTTAGTTTGTAGCAAGTCGCTCTTGTTAATGAGTCCTCGAGGCTCAATGAGGTTAACCTGACGAAATAAAGGTTGAATTCATTCATTCATTCATTCAACCTTTATTTAGTCAGGTAAATCTTATTGAACCTCATGGGCTCATTTACGAAAGCGACCTGCTAAAACTAAAGAACGATGAACAGCAATGTGTCATGATCCACATTCACGTTCATCTGGTTTTAGTTCAATGTTTATTTTCATAGTAAAGTGTGTTCTGATCAGTCTTCTTCCTGCCTTCCTGTGCTGCAGCTAATTAAGCTAGATTTCATCCACCTGTTGCAGCCAGTATATAAGTCCCAGCCTCACTCTCAGTCTCTGCCAGATTTATGAAAAGGTTATCCTGAGTAGTTATCCAGCATTCATGTCTAGTCTTGCTCTCCTCGTCTCGATTCTGGTTCTGTTTCATGGATTAAAGATTCCTGCCTGCTCCCTTCTTGGATACTCCTCTGCCTCAGCTCTTCTGGTTCTGACCTCGGACCTCACCTCTGGATTCTGCCTTGTGTTTTTGCCCCTGAACGGATCTCTCCACCCATCTGCCTCCTGGAAACTGACCCACGCCTGTGTACCCCAACCAAGTAAGACGCCTGCTCCTCTTAACCTGTTTCTCTCTTCTGAATTATTGTGCATGACCTTGGATTGGAACTCGGATAACCCATGGACTAAAAAGTCCATCTGGATCAAGCATCACAAACACAAAAGTGATCGTGGACTACATCTAAGACGCTCAACGTCTAACTGGAAGTCAACCCGGAATAAACAAACTCTGAGAAGGTTAGTTGACTCATTCAAAGTCAAAGCCTCCCCTCTGTTCACCCCAGTTGCTAACCTTCTCCTCTCCTGTTTAGAGCTCCTGTTTCCGGTGACCTGTGAAACCCGATCCAGCCTTCTATTTCATAATAAACATTTTAAAACTTCTCAGTGTGTTGGCAATTTAGTGAAACTCAAACCCTCAATCATTACACAATGGTAGAATTTCCTTAAACAATAAACAATAAACAAACAATAAACAATAGAAAACAAAAAAAGAGAAAAAAACAAAAGAAAGAAATACATTTTTTTTTAAACAAAGTATCAAAAAACTAGCAAAACATAAGGTAGACGTATAAAATCAAAGACAGGAACAAATCTGCATTGGTTTTTGCCAGGATTCCAACAGATTCTGAAAACCATTTAGAGAAGTCAAGGTCGAGAGCTTCAGATCTTTTTGTAAGATATTCCATGAAGCAGGAGCGGAGTAGGAGAAGGCCCTTTTTCCAAGTTCAGTCCTCACTGACGGAACACTGCAGGTAATCATGTCCTGAGAGCGCACACTGTAGCTGCACTCACGCAAAGACATGTAGGAGGAGATGTATGAGGGCAGCAGACCAAGAAGTGATTTAAAGATGAAAATGTACCAGTGGAAGAGTCTGCGTGAGGTTAATGATGTCCAGTTAACCAGTGAATACAGGGTGCAGTGGTGGGTACGATAATCACAACCAGTTATGAATCTTAGTGCACCATGATAATCACAACCAGTTATGAATCTTAGTGCACCATGATAGACAACATCCAACATCCGCAGGGTGCTTGTAGCTTGTGTGCTTGAATGAATATGTCCAACCTTCTAATTTCCTTTGCTGCAAAATGTACATTGCATTTATTCTAGCGTTAGGTAAATGTATCTTGAAGGAGAATAGCACTTAAATAAAAGTCCAACAAGGATATTCATTTAGAATTAAGAATAACTCACCCTGGACTACCATAATAGATATAATATATGTAATAACCAATCAAGTCGCTCCTGTCCAATAAAAGCGTACAAATGAAGGTGACAAAACTCTATCCAGACTTTAAGTAAGTTTAGGGTCTGGTTCGCAGAGTATTGGTCTGCTGCCCTCATACATCTCCTCCTACATGTCTTTGCGTGAGTGCAGCTACAGCGTGCGCTCTCAGGACATGATCACCTGCAGTGTTCCGTCAGTGAGGACTGAACTTGGAAAAAGGGCCTTCTCCTATTCTGCTCCTGCTTCATGGAATGTCTTACAAAAAGATCTGAAGCTCTCGGCCCTGACCTCCCTAAATGGTTTTAAGAGTCTGTTGGAATCCTGGCAGAAACCAATGCAGATATGTTCCTGTCTTTGATTTTGTACATCTACCTTATGTTTTTGCTAGTTTTTGCTACTTTTTTCTTTTTCTTTTGTTTGTTGTTTAATGTAATTGTATCATTGCTGATCATCATTCTTTAGTTTGTAGCAGGTCGCTTTCGTAAATGAGCCCTCGAGGCTCAATAAGATTTACCTGACTAAATAAAGGTTGAATGAAAATTGTTTTCACAAATATTCAATGAAAAAAACTAACAGTTAAGTAAAATTAAAATAGTAATCAAAACTTTTGGAATTGTAATGATTTCTTTTTTTAAACAAAAACATTTGTTTAAAAACTTTATTTTTAATAAAATAACTATTTTTCTCTCGTGAACATTTATTTTCAAAACAAACTTTTATTATTTTATTTTTAGTACATGTTTGTGCTGCTGTGTGCAGTAATGTTTTTCTACGATATTAGTGCTTAGTGTATTTTTAGTTGATATTTTTCTTAGTTCACATCTTAATTACTGTTCTTTAACACTTTATTGTTTGGAACTGGGAGCCTGTGTAAATAATAATAATAATCCTACGGGGACAAATAAATCTATATCTATCTATCTATCTCTATCTTGTTTATCACATCTACCACATGTGGTGCGAATGACAATAACCGTGTTTCCATCTATTTTCATTTCGAATTTTGAGCTAATTTTTGAAATCTCGCAAATATGTAAGTAAAAAGTAATGCGGATCAGAAGTGTTTCCCTCAACTGGCTTAAAAGCGCATCTACCGGGCCACGCACAGCGTCATTACGTCAGACGTCAGCGTCATTACGTCAGACGTCAGCGTCATTACGTCAGCGTTACGCATGTCTACAGTAAACAGGAAGTAGCGGTTGAAAACAGAACCCGGCCACACATCTCGTCAAAATGGAGAGAATATTTCAGGTATGTGTTGCTATCGGGCAAGTTGTATTTATTCTGTCATGCCAACTAGTTTTAGCGATGTTACATGTTGTCCGGAGCGGAAACAGCTGAACGTCACGTGACGTGAATGTTCGCTACGGCAGAACTGAGTCGGCAAATCTGTTTCCATCTGTCGTTTTGCGCATCTGCTCATTTTCGAAGATCCCAAAAACCACCTCAAGCGAGCGTATAAACTTTTTGGCGAATTTGAGGAAGTAAATTCGCATTTTGCCGTTTCCATTAAGCTTTTCTGCTGCGATACTTCAAAATGCGCAACTAGAAACCTTGGTGGAAACACGGCTAATAAAGGTTCTCTGACTCTCACTCAGACTGTGACTTAGATAAAATCTTGGCACCTTCTTTTGAGGGGTATTGTCTTTCAAATTGGGTGTTTAACCAACCAGTGGCAGCAGGACACTGTCCTCCTGTCTAAATCTCCACCTGCTGCTAAAACAGCCAATCAATGATTCAGTGGGCGGTACTTGGATTTGCCAACTGAGATTGATTAATGTCACACTTTGAGCACGGTTCAGAGTGAAAATGAAAATGCAAATTGTTCTTAGTTTCCTCTGGAGTTCTGCTACAAAATGAGCAGTTTTGATTTAGAAAATGAAAATGATTTAATTTTAATTTTATTTCTGACTCAAAAAAGGCAGCTTGACTTTGAAATGAAAAAGCATTTCTGCTATTTCATTTTAATTTTCAAAATTGACATTTCAAAATGAATTTTGGCCACTTTTTACAAAGACATATATTGAAAATTAAATGTTAAATGTTATTTTACTTATGATTTTAATTAAGTTACAAATTGAGCAGTCTCGAAGAAGAAAATGAAAATGCAGTTTGGTTTATTCATTTTAAATTTTATTTATGACTCAAAAAAGGCAGCTTGACTTTGAAGTGAAAAAGCATTCCTGCTAAACCATTTTAGTTTTAAACATGTCCCACAACCGCTTCCATAGAGGTGACCTTCCCTGGAGTCTCGATGTCTGCCCGTGTTATGAAAACACGTTTATTTGTGAAGACACTGTCTCTGTAGTGTTCACTGTATCTTTCAGATTACTGCCAGAGAGAAAACATAAACACAAGAGCCAAGGCCTTCCTCAGAGAGACAGATCCAAAAATACTGACTGCATGAGTTACAACTGTAGTTTGATTATCTAAATATAAATACCTCAGCTGTCGATGTTTATGAAGAAGAAACGCAACAATGTCAATGAAACTGTTTTGTTTTTAATCCTTATTGTCCAGAAGAAGTGGTGAAGAAAAGCTCAAGGAAAGTTGGTCTTTACTCAGAAAGTTCAGACCGAGCTGCAGTTATTTTGATCAAACCTTTTGTTCGC
This sequence comes from Garcialebias charrua, assembly GCA_038048925.1. Classification (NCBI taxonomy): domain Eukaryota; kingdom Metazoa; phylum Chordata; class Actinopteri; order Cyprinodontiformes; family Rivulidae; genus Garcialebias; species Garcialebias charrua. Next base: position 7,364 of record JBBPBX010073738.1, read on the forward strand.
ACTTGGAGTAAGTGTTGACAATTACTCTCAGCTACTACCACTGATTTCTGAATTACAGCCATTTTTGTTTTGGTTAAGGTCAGTTAGCTGTGGCAACTATCTTAAACTATGTTGTCTCCAAAAGCTAATAGAAGCATTTACACTACAGTATTGTGATCCATTTTCCTTCTGTATGTTTTTCAGCATTTTACTCGTTCCACAATTTTTGTGCTAGTTCAACAAATCAGCAAAACGTTCAGCTCTTTCAGGACAATCCTGCTGTGACTTTTGGCATTGGTGCAACTTTAGCTGTTTGAAACATTTAGCATTTTCTGACATTTTCTTTCTCATACAAAAATAATTGAGCTCATTTCGCATCCTTCAAATCTTTAGGTCTGTTTACAACATTTCACATTTTGTTCTGCTTCAGCTTCTTTCAGCTTCCTTGTGCACATTTAAACTTATTTTCAGCTACTTTCAGCAAATTTCAGTTGATTTTCTGTGATTTTCTGCTCATTTCAGATTCCTTCGTCTAACTTCAACAATTACCGGTAAGTGTTTCTTCTAACTTCTTTCAGCTAAATTTGGTTTTTAATGGTCCTTTCTTCTTATGTATGCAAGTTTCAGCCTTTTCTGCTATTTCAGCTACTATTTTGCTGCTTTGATGCCAATTTGGCCTTTTCAGCTAATTCTACATTTTTTTGCAGTCATTTAAACTTTTGTCAGCCCAATTCATCAAAAATGTGCTCTCTCCACTTCCTTCTATTACATTTCAGCTTCTTTCTGCTTTTTAGCTATCTTTCTGCTTAAGCTTTTTTCAGATAATTTCTACTTGTTTGTGCTCATTTCTGCTTTTTTAAGTCTAACTGTGTTCTTTCTGCTTTCTTCTGGTAATGTAAGCGTGTTCTACCTTTTCAGCTAGCTTTTTAGCATTTTTTTAAAGCAAATTTAAACTGATTTCAGATTAATTCAAGTTTTTTTGTAGTAATTTCTGCTACTTTCAGCCTAATTAACTTCTTTATGCTAATTTCAGCTTGTTATGCTCCTTTCAAAAAAATTCTGCTAGTTTCAGCTTTTTCTGCTCTTTCAGCTAATTTAGCTCTTATGGTAATTTTAGCATTTTCAGCTAATTCCACATTTCTTTAGCTCTAGTTCTTTCCGCTTCCTTCTGGTAGTTTAAGCTTCTTTATGCCTTTTCAACTACTTTTCAGCTTTTTGGTTGTTGTTGCTAATTCCAGCTTTTAGCTAATTTCCTATCTTTTTGTGCTGATTTCTGTTTATTAAAATATAATTTAGCAAACATGTGTTCTGCTTTCTTCTGCGGATTTAGGCCTGTTCTTCCATTGCAGCTACATTTCAGCATGTTTTTTAAGCTAATTACAGCTGTTTTTCAGCAAGTTATTTTGCAATAAGCATTCACACTGCATTTCCACAGGAAATCAATTTCTCTTGTTAGCTTTACACCCAGTGGTTCCTCTCTGAGACGTTCATAAAAATCTGTGGAATGGTTCACAAGATATTTTGCTGACAGACAGACAGGGTTGACTGTGGAGTTTAAAATGGCAACGTCTGAAGCAATGATGTTGTACCTGTCCCTCTCTGAGTATGTGCCGAGGACAACTTCCAGCTGCTGCCACACCAAATCTTAGCTCACTGTAAAATTGACCGAGTTATAATTATTTCTGTGTTTGTTAATTTTCAACAGCTGTGTCGGCCATCTTAAAATGGAAACTATCCAAAAGCTATTCAGCTGTAGATGTACATCTATTGATCCTTTTCTTAAAGCTTCAACACAATTCGTCCAGTGATTCATGAGACATTTTGCTAACAGACAAACAGTTGACGCAAACAGTTAATGCTGGCCGTTTGAAGCAAAGATCTGATGTAACAAGCAGCACTTACAGTATCTGTTGTGAATGGCATTTAGCTATAATATCACCAAGTTTTAGCTCAATATCTGTAAAATTCATGGAATTATATTAACTTTGTTTTCTATGATCAGTTAGGTGTGGCGGCGGCCATCTGGAATCGGGTTGACTCTAAAAATTAATCAGTCATAGTGGCTCAAATTATTAATTCCATTAAGTTTAACTGAAAACTGCCCAGTGGTTTATGAGATATTTTGCTAACAGACAGACCAGTACTGTACTGTACACTTAATATGGAGTTTTGTGCAGTGCGACTGCTGACCACCAGGTGGCGGCAGAGAACCACAGCTCCACACACAACTCTGAGTCATGTTTTCAACACTAAATGTTCAAATATTTTAATGAACATGAGAACATATATTTTGGAGTATTGTAAAACAGGACGAATAAACATATATTTATTAAGAAACAGCCCAGTTGTCCCTGTTAATCTGACAACAATTGTGTAATAAGTGCCAACATTTGAACAAATATTATTCTTTTTTCTCATCATCACTGCACATACTTCTGTCTGGTTTTACCAGATAAATTAAATACTCAGCAGTCTCTTTATTACGATTTTAAAGATTTTAGTTCAGATACAAATACAGAATTTGATCACTAATAGATGTCTAATTCACTCAAAGCTTCTGTGACATCTAAATACCGACAGCGGAGATCCTCACACTGAATTCTGGAAATGTAGGTTAAGGTTTCATGCATAAATAATCCTCTGGTTTCTCTGTTTTCTGCTGGGATTTTTTAAATTTTATCCACAAGAAAGAAAATGACAGCGATTCAGGACTGCTTATTATCGTCATCATAAAATTGGACGACAATGTAATTTCTCATGTCTGCTAAGAAAAATATCTCAAAACCAGTGGTTTAAAGTTTAAATGAAACTCCCAGCTTAGCTTTTGGAGTAAACCTGATTTAAGATGGCTATCTCAGTTCATCATCATTAGAAAACACAAAATAGCTAAAACTCTATCAGTTTAATAGCTAACAACTCAAAATTTAGTGTGGTAGTATCGCAAAGTCATCCTCATGTTCTGAGTGCTTACAGATCTTTGCTCAAAACTTTTGCATGTAAAGAAGCAGCAGATTCTGGTACCATTAGCTAGCCTTTTGATACTTTTAACCTTTAGCTACCATTCTTTTTTTTTTATTTCGTTTTTTGTTGTTGTTGTAAGCTACACATTTGTTTCCTTTAGCTAGCCTTTTAATAAAATAATAATGATAATAATATAATAATAATAATAATAATAATAATAATAATAATAATAATAATAATAATAATAATGTAAATATATATATACTGTAATAATAAAAGTTTACTGTCATTCGTACAATGCACCATGCAAAATCGCAATTTTGTTCATTTCTCCACAGCAGTGTAGACGTACATAATTTGCATGAATTTTATCAACTTTAGTGTTTGGGAATATCTGTGGTTGTGTGTGTGTGTGTGTGTGTGTGTGTGGGGGGGGGGTGCTAAAGTGGTAACTTCATTAGTGAAGTTTGCTATATTTGCTACTTTTCGTTAGCGTATTAGTGACTTTTTATAAACACATTGCCTTTTGCTCTTTCAATTAGCTATATTTTAATAGCCTTTTGCTACTTGTTGCTAGTTTTTTTTTGGTTGTTGCAACATTTAGCTTGCATACATAGTCATTTGCTATTTTTTAATTTTAGCTAATGTATTGCTACAATTACAATTAATTATCCATATATTACTATTGGATTTTAGCTAGCCTTTTGCTACTTTTAGTCTTCTGCTACTTTTAGCTAGTTGTTTGACACATTTGGTAGTTAGCCTTTAGGTATCTTTTAGATAACATTTTGCTGCATTTATCAACTAGTTAGCCTTTTACTACTTTTAGTTAGAGTTTAGCATTTTTTACATCTTTTAGCTAGCCTTATGTTAGTTTTAGCTTTAGCTAAAATTTGGCTACTTTTAGCTATTAGCCTTTCGTTATTGCTAGCATGCAAGGAGCATGGCAGACATGTATTTCTGAAAGGAGTAATTACAGTATTTAATTGTTCCATTTAATCTACAGCGGTAAAACGAAAAAAGTATTTCTTGTGTTTTGTCCATATTGAATCTTTATGGAATCTTTATTGAATGTTTATTGAATATTTACTGAAATTTTATTGAATCTTTATTGAATTATTATCAAATCTTTATTGATCCCTTATTGAATCTTTATTTGATCTTTATTTAATATTTATTGAATCCTTATTGAATCTTTGTTGAATCTTTATTTAGTCTTTATTGTATCCTTAGTAAGGATGGGAATCGAGAACCGGTTCTTAAAGAACCGGTTCAATATGGATTCAGTAAGGATTCCTTACTGAATCCATATTGAATCTTTATTAAATCCTTATTGAAACTTTATTGAATTCTTATAAAATCTTTATTGATTTATTGAATACTTATTGATTCCTCATTGATCTTTATTGAGTCTTTATTGTATCCTAATTTAATCTTTATTGATTTTTTGAAAAATATTATTGAATCCAGGGCAGCACAGTGGTACAACTGGTAGAGCTGCTGCCTCTTAGCAAGCAGGTCCCTGGTTCAAATCCCGGTCCTGGGGCCTCTCTGGGAGGAGTTTGCATGTTCTCTCCATGCATGTGTGGGTTTCCTCCGGGTACTCCGGTTTCTTCTCACAGATCAAAAACATGCATGTTAGGCTGATTGGTGACTCTAAATTGTCCTTAGGTGTGAGTGAGAGAGTGAATGGTTGTTTGTCTCTATGTGGTCCTCCTATGATGGACTTGCGACCCATCCAGGTTGTACCCGCCCCTCGCACTGTGATTGCTGGACATGGGCACCAGCGACCCCTGTGACCCAAAATGGAAGAAGCTGGTAAAATATAATGAATGGATGGATGGATGTTATTGAATCCTTACTGAATCTTTATTTTATCTTTTTTGAGCCTTTATTTTTTCCTAATTCAATCTTTTTTGATTCTTTTTGATAATTTTTTTGAATCTTTATTGAGTCTTTATTGAATCCCTGTTGAATCTTTGTTTAAATCTTAATAAATCCTCAATGACTGTTTGGCGACAGGAGAAAGAGTCGAGTTTGGTGACAGGAGAAAGAGTCGAGTCACCCAAACGTGATAAATCTGCAGGGACACGAACATTATTCCCTGAGGGTCAAATGGCAGCGGGGCCTTTGATGAGGGCTTCACTTCCCTGTTTGTGTGGGAAACCGGAGCATTGGCACAGCGGTGCTGTCTCTCTTGGGTTTTGTGCCGCGGCCCGGCTCGTCTGATCTGGTTGTGTGTTTGTTGAGTCTGGATGTTTCAGGTTGATCAGATGGAGACGCTTTTATCAGGCAGATCTGAGTTTGTCGGTCGGTTCTGAGTCTCTGGAAGACTCTGAGTGGAATGACTAGAAAACTCAAAGCTCAGAGGACTGTTGCACAGATTTGTACTTTCACAGCTAAGGATGAAGAAAAGCTTTTAGAGGTTAAACATAAATGAAATTATAAAAGCTTTGTGTGCTGCTGCTATTTTTGTGAATTCGGAAACGTGTGAAAATATTCACCAAGGATCTCCAATCACTGAGCACAGATTTGAGATCTGCTGTTTGAGGTGTATAAATAAATGGAACTGATTGTAATCAAACTACCCGGTATGTCTGTAAACTTTGACCTATTTTAGCAGTTTATATACCAATTATTTGGCTCAGGAAATGGAATCTTTTGTTTTTAGAAACTTATGATTTTTAACCTTTAGCATATACATAACTCCCCAATTCCTTCAAAAACATCGTTTTTGCCTTCTCATGCTAATTTTAGCTACTATTGTGCTGCTTTGATAGTCTTTTAATCCGTTGCGCTAAACTTTGCCACTTTTAGGTAACTATTTGCTGCTTTTAGGTGATGTTTTACTTTGACATTATATTGACCATTCTGCAATTTCTAACTTTTAGCTAGCCTTTTGCCCCTTTTAGCTTTTAGTCACGGTTTCTCTACTTTCAAGTTTCAAGGTTCTACTACTGGTAATTTCAGCTAACCTTTTGCCACTTTTAATTAGCTTTTTTTACTTTTCTACCTTAGATAGCATTTAGCTTTTTTTTAGCAACTAACTATTCTTCATTACTTTTGAATTTTAGAAAGCTCTTTGCATTTTTTTTTTTGTCAATCGATACATTTGGCTAATATTCTGATACTTTTAACTCTTAGTCTATTTTGTTACTTTTAAGTTTTAGTTAACCTTTTGCTACTTTTAGCATCTAGCTAGCTTAATGTTATTTTAAATTTCTAGACAGCTTTTTCATACTTTTAGCTAACTTTTTGATACATCAAGCTATTAGCATTTGGCTACATTTTGTATTTAGCTACCATTTTGCTACTTTAGCTTTCAGCTAGCATTTTGTGACTCAGCTTTTAGGAAATGTTTTGCTGCTTTTAGCTTCTATTGACCATTTTGCTTTGTTTTACCTTTAGCTTACCTTTTGCTACTTTTATCTTTAAGCTAGTGTTTTCCGTATGACAGTTTAGCATCAGCTGACATTCAGCACTCAGCGTTTACCTTGTGTGCAGGACAGCTGAAGGCAGCTGTGCTCCCCTCCAGGTCCAGATCTGAGTCAGAACCACAGGACCACAAGCACATAGGACCAAAAAGCCACAGGACTACATGACTACAGGACTACAAGACCACAGAAACACATTTACATAGAACGACAAGACCATGGTACCACAGAACTATAGGACTAAAGAACCGCAGGACTACAAGACCATAGAACCGCAAGTACGTCAGACCAAAAGGCCGCAGGACTAAAGGGCTATAGGACTACAAGTACATAGGACCAGAAGACCACAGGACTTTCAGACTATAGGACCACAGGTCTACAAAACTACAGAACCACAAATACATAAGACCAAAAGACCCCAGGACTATACAAGACCAAAGAAAGAAGAGCCAAATGAAAATATGCTGAACACAACCCAACTTACTTCAATCTTACAGCCTGGTTATACTTAGCAAAGTTTTATTAGTATAATAAATATTATAATACAGTAAGTATCAATAGTGCTGAACATCAGAGACATGAGGGAAGGTTTTACTTTATGGGGTGCCATTTGTAATGTTACATAGTCAAAAATTAACAGCAATATTTTGGTTTATTTAGCTTTTCATAAGAAAGAGTTTTTTTAAGTAATATTTTCACTATGTTATTCATATATTTATAAATATCATTAGTTCCAAAATAAATATTTAGTTTATAAACTAAATGTGTATGTCCAAGATAAATGTTTAATTTACAAACTAAATATTTAAGTTGGAAGATAAACATTTAGTTAGCAAGCTAAATATTTAGTTCCATACTGAATATTTAGTTTACAAACTAAATTTTTATGTCTAAGATAAATGTTTAATTTATAAACTAGATATTTAACTTGCAAGTTAAACATTTAGCTAGCAAGTTAACTATTTAGACCCAAGCTAAATATTTAGTTAGCAAATTAAATATTTATTTTGGAAATTAAACGTTTAGCTTGGAAAATAAATATTTACGTCCTAGCTAAATATTTAGTTAGCAAATTAAATATTTAGTTTAGGAATTAAATGTTTAGCTATTAAATGTTTAGTTTTTAAAATAAATATTTAGCTTGGAAATTAAATATTTAATTTACACCTAATATTTAGTTCATTAACTGTTTGTAATTTAAACATTAAACTTGGACATAAACATTTAGTTTGTAAACTAAATATTTAGCATGGAGCTAAATATTTAGCTTACCTGTATATTTAACTTGCAAGGTAATTATTTAATTTGTAACCAAAATATTTAGCTTGTAAATTAAATATTTAGTTTGGAACTATGACATTTAGAAATGTATGTATAATGGTGAAAATATAACTTAAAAAAATTATTATGAAAGGGTAAATAAACCAAAATATTGCTGTTAATGTTTGACTGTGTAACATTACAAATGGCACCCCATATTACTTTAAAGGTCGAAAATCATATTACTGGTACTCAGCTCAGTCTCACACAAAACATTAAAAAATACCATATTTTGGAAGTAGCAGAGTTGGGCGTCTGCCTAAAAATCTAACATTTTCTAACATTAAGTCTTGGGTAGATTAGTCCCCGAAAGCCAAATGACCAAAAAAAAAACAATTTCATCCCAAATCTGCCCCATCCAAAACCCCAATCAACTTTTGGAAAGTACTTTAACTTATAGGGATCATTGAAAGCTTTGCAGTGGGGCTTTGTGGAAAGGTATTGTTCAAGCTGATCTTATCAAACATAAAACTGGCTTTAATTCAGTCAAATTTACAGATATTGAACTAAATTTGGTTCAGTACTGTAGTAGCTGAGAGTCATCATGAAATGTATGTACAGTATACTGTAACTGGACATTCTTCTTCGCAACTGTTGTTGCAAAGAAGAGAAAAAGAGTAAAATCAGAGAAGAAGACCAAACGGTGGAAGCTAAAGAAGGAAGAATGTTGTGAGAAATTCAGAGACGAGCTGTTAAAGGCTCTGGGTGGTAAGAAAGAGCTTCCAAGTGACTGGGCTACTACAGCAACAGTAATTAGAGAGACAGGTAGGAAGGTACTTGGTGTGTCATCTGGACAGAGAATGGATGATAAGGAAACCTGGTGGTGGAATAGTGAAGTGCAGGATGCCATTCAAAGAAAGAGATTAGCCAAGAAGAAATATGACAGTGAGAGGACTGAAGAGAGGAGACAGGAATATAAGGAGATGGGACATAGAGCAAAGAGGGAAGTAGCTAAGGCAAAGCAGAGGGCGTACAATGAGTTGTATGGGAGACTGGACACTAAAGAGGGCGAGAAGGACTTGTACCGATTGGCAAGACAGAGGGATCAGGCTGGAAAGGATGTGCAGCAGGTTAGGCTTATTAAAGATGGGAATGGGAATGTTCTAACAAGTGAGGAGAGTGTGATGGGAAGATGGAAGGATTACTTTGAGGAGCTAATGAATGAAGAGAATGAAAGAGAAAGAAGAGTGGAGGTCATAGAAACTGTGGACCAGGAAGTGGGAAAGATTAGTGAGGGTGAAGTCCGGAAAGCTCTGAAAAGAATGAAGAAGGGGAAGGCAGTAGGACCTGATGACATACCAGTGGAGGTTTGGAAATGTCTTGGAGAGTGGCAGTGAGGTTTTTGACTCAAATATTTAATGGAATATTTGAGGGTGAGAAAATGCCTGAAGAATGGAGAAGAAGTGTGCTGGTTCCCATTTTTAAGAACAAGGGTGATGTACAGAGTTGTAGCAACTACAGGGGAATTAAGTTGATGAGCCACACGATGAAGATCTGGGAGAGAGTTGTGGAAGGAAGGCTTAGACAAGAGGTGACTATCTGTGAGCAGCAGTATGGTTTCATGCCAAGAAAGAGCACCACAGATGCCATCTTTGCTTTGAGGATGTTGATAGAGAAGTACAGAGAGGGTCAGAAAGAACTCCATTGTGTGTTTGTGGATTTAGAAAAAGCATATGACAGGGTGCCAAGAGAGGAGGTGTGGTATTGCATGAGGAAATCTGGAGTGGCAGAAAAGTATGTTAGACTGGTACAGGACATGTATGAAGACAGCAGGACAGTGGTGAGATGTGCTGTAGGAGTGACAGATAGCTTCAAGGTGGAGGTGGGATTGCATCAAGGATCGGCTCTGAGCCCCTTCTTGTTTGCTCTGGTGATGGACCGACTAACAGATGAGGTCAGGCAGGAATCCCCATGGACTATGATGTTTGCAGATGACATTGTGATATGTGGTGAGAACAGGGAACAGGTGGAAGAGAACTTGGAGAGGTGGAGGTATTCACTTGAAAGAAGAGGAATGAAAGTCAGTCGTAGTAAGACAGAGTACATGTGTGTGAATGAGAGGGAGGCCAGTGGAACAGTGAGGCTACAAGGAGCAGAGGTCACAAAGGTGCAGGACTTCAAGTACTTGGGGTCCACTGTCCAGGAAAATGGGAAATGTGGTAAAGAGGTGAAAAAGAGAGTCCAGGCAGGATGGAGGGATGGAGAAAAGTTTCAGGAGTGATTTGTGACAAAAAGGTGTCAGCAAAGGTCAAAGGAAAAGTTTACAAGACAGTGGTGAGACCAGCTATGTTGTATGGTCTGGAGACAGTGTCATTGACAAAAAGACAGGAGAAAGAACTGGAAGTAGCAGAAATGAAGATGCTGAGGTTCTCCTTAGGAGTGACAAGGATGGATAAGATCAGGAATGAGATCATCAGAGGTACAGCACATGTTGAACAACTGGGAGATAAAGTTAGGGAGGCCAGACTGAGATGGTTTGGACATGTCCAGAGGAGGGACAGTGGGTATATTGGTAGAAGGATGTTAGAAATGCAGCTGCCAGGAAAAAGACAAAGAGGGAGGCCAAAGAGGAGATATATGGATGCAGTTAGAGAGGACATGGAGGTAGTTGGAGTGAGGACAGAGGATGCAGAGGACAGAGTGAGGTGGAGGAGGATGACTCGCTGTGGCGACCCCTGAAAAGGGAAAAGCC
>JBBPBX010073739.1:0-17749 GCA_038048925.1 Garcialebias charrua
GACCCATCTGGTTCTGATCCCATCTGGTTCTGACCCATCTGGTTCTGACCCATCTGGTTCTGATCCATCTGGTTCTGACCCATCTGGTTCTGATCCATCTGGTTCTGACCCATCTGGTTCTGATCCATCTGGTTCTGATCCATCTGGTTCTGACCCATCTGGTTCTGATCCATCTGGTTCTGATCCATCTGGTTCTGACCCATCTGGTTCTGATCCATCTGGTTCTGACCCATCTGGTTCTGACCCATCTGGTTCTGTTCGGTCTAGTCTGATCAGAAATGCATGTTTTTACTCCAAAGGGAGCTCAGAGTTATCTACAGCAGGTAAGATGTTAACCTCTACCTTTAACCTGTCTGAACTTTATAAAATAAAACGTTATAAAATAAAACGTTATAAAATAAAACGTTATAAAATAAAACGTTATAAAATAAAACGTTATAAAATAAAACGTTATAAAATAAAACGTTATAAAATAAAACGTTATAAAATAAAACGTTATAAAATAAAACCTCGAGCAGAAGAAAAACAACTTCTCAGAAAATGATGAGTGACTTTTAATAAATAAAATTATTCTGAAGGACAAACAGGAAACAGTTTGTTTTCAGCCGTCGCTTCGTTTCTGTTCGGGGAACGCTCCGTCTTTAGCGTCACTTTGGTTTTTCATCCTCGTTTCATCAACGCCCAGCACCAGAGGTCACGTAGCAGCCGCCATCTTTCCTGCAGCCTCAGAACCTCAGCAGGACTCGAGTGTTGTGCAAGTTGATCCGTTAAAGGATGAAGTGCGATGTGGAGCCGCTCCTGGACCGGAGCTCCCCGTTCAGTTTATTTATATTTATATATGGAGGCTTCAGCTGCAAACAAACAGAAAACAGAGCAAAGCCATCGATCGGAGCTGCTGTCGGCTGTGAGTCACGAGCCGAAGGGCAGCGCTTTATGTGCAGCAGCTATAGGAGCGCAGCGTTCGGCTGAATAAATAGAAGTGTCCCGAGGTGCAGAGCTCTATTTGTGTCTGAGAGTGGGCCGGACGGATGGAGCGCCCGCAGGCGAGGAGCACCGACACGTTCAGGCTTCAAGTGCGCTTCTTTCAGCTCCTGAGGACGTCGTCTGCTCGTGTCCCAGCATCCTCCTCTGTCCACACACAGGAAGTCTTTAGTCAGTTGTTACAATCTGCAGGTTTGGTCCACCATCTTGTTTTCATCAGCCTGGTCTGAGCCTGACAGAGTTTATTAACAGCAGCAGCCTCTGAGTGAGTGAACCGGAGTGTCCGGTAGTTTTGACTCTTTGTTACAAACACTTTGAATCCTTCACGCGTTGGATCCTGGTTCTTACTTGCAGAGTGTAACCAACGGGGGCTCGTCCGGGATGAGCTCACTCTTTCATTTTGTTTCTGTGACCGATTGTTGCCCTGGATGTCACTACTGCCACCTCTCCAGGCTCTCTTCCACCTGCAGGGAGCAGGTCAGCTCAGGATCTGGTTCAAGACCAGGTTTAGGATCAACAACAATCAAAACAACAAACTGACGAGACAACACACACACACACACACACACGTCATCAGGTCCATAGGTGCAGGTGGAGGACAGGTGATTCTGTCCACTGCATTCAGCAGCTTTCAGCTGTTTGTAGTTTGATGAAGAATAAATAAAGAAGACAAATGTCCCGTCTTGTGTGGAGGACAAAGTAAAGAAGACAAATGTCCCGTCTTGTGTGGAGGACAAAGTAAAGAAGACAAATGTCCCGTCTTGTGTGGAGGACAAAGTAAAGAAGACAAATGTCCCGTCTTGTGTGGAGGACAAAGTAAAGAAGACAAATGTCCCGTCTTGTGTGGAGGACAAAGTAAAGAAGACAAATGTCCCGTCTTGTGTGGAGGACAAAGTAAAGAAGACAAATGTCCCGTCTTGTGTGGAGGACAAAGTAAAGAAGACAAATGTCCCGTCTTGTGTGGAGGACAAAGTAAAGAAGACAAATGTCCCGTCTTGTGTGGAGGACAAAGTAAAGAAGACAAATGTCCCGTCTTGTGTGGAGGACAAAGTAAAGAAGACAAATGTCCCGTCTTGTGTGGAGGACAAAGTAAAGAAGACAAATGTCCCGTCTTGTGTGGAGGACAAAGTAAAGAAGACAAATGTCCCGTCTTGTGTGGAGGACAAAGTAAAGAAGACAAATGTCCCGTCTTGTGTGGAGGACAAAGTAAAGAAGACAAATGTCCCGTCTTGTGTGGAGGACAAAGTAAAGAAGACAAATGTCCCGTCTTGTGTGGAGGACAAAGTAAAGAAGACAAATGTCCCGTCTTGTGTGGAGGACAAAGTAAAGAAGACAAATGTCCCGTCTTGTGTGGAGGACAAAGTAAAGAAGACAAATGTCCCGTCTTGTGTGGAGGACAAAGTAAAGAAGACAAATGTCCCGTCTTGTGTGGAGGACAAAGTAAAGAAGACAAATGTCCCGTCTTGTGTGGAGGACAAAGTAAAGAAGACAAATGTCCCGTCTTGTGTGGAGGACAAAGTAAAGAAGACAAATGTCCCGTCTTGTGTGGAGGACAAAGTAAAGAAGACAAATGTCCCGTTTTGTGTGGAGGACAAAGTAAAGAAGACAAATGTCCCATCTTGTGTGGAGGACAAAGTAAAGAAGACAAATGTCCCGTCTTGTGTGGAGGACAAAGTAAACTTCCCTGCGGCCGTCCTCTGCTGCCGCTGAGAGACTCTGCAGCAGCGAGGACATAAATCCTCAGTTTTCACACAGACAGGAGTTCTGGTTCTGACCCAAACATTCATCATCACGGTCAGCGACGCGTGTCGTTCTGGACATGAAGGAACCTGCGAGCTGTTGTGTTGTTTCAGAAACCGAACCCAGGAAGGTCAAAGTCCTGAAGGACGTCGTGCACCTGAATGTCCCCGCTCGTGTCCTCTGTGGACGTCCCGCCGTCAATCCGTGTGATGAGACGCCTCAGGTTCTTTAGCTGTGAAGTCAGTTTTTAGCTGTGAAGTCAGTTTTTAGCTGTGAAGTCAGTTTTTAGCTGTGAAGTCAGTTTTCTTCTGCGCAGCAGCTTCAGCTGATTTTGAACAAACTTGTTTTTCTGCTGCGATTTGAGATCAAAGAGAAAATCTGTTCATCTGATTCATGATCACACGTTTACCTGTTTACTTGTTTACCTGTTTACTTGTTTACCATTTTACCCATTTACCTGTTTACTTGTTGACCCGTTTACTTGTTTACCTGTTTACCCATTTACATGTTTACTTGTTTACCTGTTTACTTGTTGACCTGTTTACCTGTTTACTTGTTGACCCGTTTACCTGTTTACTTGTTTACCTGTTTACTTGTTTACCATTTACCCATTTACCCGTTTACTTGTTGACCCGTTTACCTGTTTACCCATTTACATGCTTACTTGTTTACCTGTTTACTTGTTGACCTGTTTACTTGTTGACCTGTTTACTTGTTTACCTGTTTACCCATTTACCTGTTTACTTGTTTACCTGTTTACTTGTTGACCCATTTACCTATTTACCTGTTTACTTGTTTACCTGCTTTTCTCTTTACTCATTTACATTTTTTAACCTGTTTACGTGTTTACCTGTTTACCCATTTACCTGTTTACCCATTTACCTGTTTACTTGTTTACCCATTTACCTGTTTACTTGTTTACGTGTTGACCTGTTTACATGTTGACTTGTTTACCTGTTTACTTGTTTACCCATTTACCTCTTTACTTGTTTACCTGTTTACGTGTTTACCTGTTTACTTGTTTACCCATTTACCTCTTTACTTGTTTTCCTGTTTACTGTACTTGCTTACATGTTTACCTGTTTACTTGTTGACCTGTTTACTTGTTGACCCATTTACCTATTTACCTGTTTACTTGTTTACCTGCTTTTCTCTTTACTCATTTACATTTTTAACCTGTTTACGTGTTTACCTGTTTACCCATTTACCTGTTTACTTGTTTACCCATTTACCTGTTTACTTGTTTACCCATTTACCTGTTTACGTGTTGACCTGTTTACATGTTGACTTGTTTACCTGTTTACTTGTTTACCCATTTACCTCTTTACTTGTTTACCTGTTTACGTGTTTACCTGTTTACTTGTTTACCCATTTACCTCTTTACTTGTTTTCCTGTTTACTGTACTTGTTTACATGTTTACTTGTTTACCTGTTTACTTGTTGACCTGTTTAGTATGTTATCATTTATGGGATTGTTTTGTATTGTTTTTTTGTAAACAAAATGAACAAATTTAATAAACATAAACAAACCTTGTAGGATGTCCAGAGCTGCAGTCAGGGGCTTCATGACGGTGCAGTACTCATGCAGGAACTGGTACTCTCGGTCTATGAAGCACTTAATTCCCAGCTTGCTGCATAGAGTATTCAGCTCATGCATGGGGATTTCTGCAATTCTTGTTACAGCGTAAAAAAATGAATTCCACCTTGTGGATGTTGGGACCAGGAGCTTTCTTTTGCTGACTTCCTCCACTGCTTCTGATGCGAGGGTAGATCTGCTTGATTTGGTCCATAGCGCTGTGCATTTTGCTGTGCTACTCCTATAAACAGCCTTGCTCTCTGCATGTGAAGTTAAATATTTCTCAACATCACTTGTGGAAATGAGGTTGATGGTGTGGGAGGCACACCTATGGTGTGGGGGTAGAGATAGTTGGCCATCACCTTCATTCCCAGCTGAGAGGATTTCTGACAGATCCAAAAAACTGACACCATCATCTGTGCAGGTGGATTCTTCCTCCTCCATCTCATCATCAGACTCCCTGACAGGCTGAAAAACTTTAAACGCCTTCACAAAGTTGGATCCATTATCAGTCACTGTTGCAACTACTTTGTTGCCTAATCCATATGAAGCGTGAATGTTTTCAATTTCTGCACCAATAACATCATATGTGTGTCTACCGCGAATTCTTCTACATGCCAGTGCAGCTTTGTTGCGCTCCAATGTGGATCTATGGATCCAGTGGAGCGTTACTCCCATGTAGCTTCTGTTACCGGCATTAGCAGTCCAAATATCAGCGGTAGTTGACACAAAGTCCACATCATTCAGCGCAGCCTTCAGCTTTCTCTCCATCGCTGCGTACTCCTGCTCCAGATACGCAGAGAACGCTCAGCATTTACAGCGATGGGGATTCGGTTTATTATTGCACGAAATGAAGGCGCATCAACCGTGTTGAAGGGCAACATTTCTTCTACTACATATCGTCCAACCAACTTTTTTAATTCATTGCCACTTACTCGTTTTGCACCGAAGTCTAGCTTCAGTTGTTTTGGTGGCGGGGGGGGGACCTCCTGTCGACGGAGCAGCTCTCTTTGATCCAGCTGGAGAGGCTTGCTCCTCCATCAGTTTCACAGTCCCGTGCTGCGACTCCAAATGTTTCTTTAGGTTTGAAGTTGTGTTTTTGAAGCAAGAAAGCACTTTCTCGCCAGCACAGAGCGTACAACGCACCGTTATGTTGCAGTTGTCATCCTTTGCTGAAAGAAACTCAAAATAGTGCCGGTATTTCCAGCTGGAAAAAGCGTATCTTACTCCTGAGCCTGGCTCCATAACTGAACTGCAGTAAAATCTCCTCCTCTCTCAGCTCCGAGTGAGCGCACCGTCCTCAGCTCAGTCCAGTCTGTTTATATGTTCCTGACTGTCACGCACGCTGCGGTGTCAGGTTTCAGTCAGCTGTGACCGAATTTCCGCATCTTTTTTTAATCACTCCCCGGCCGAGAGAGACGCATTGAGGAAATAAAATTAAATTACAGTACTACAGAAAATGACAAATAACTAAGTAACGCACAATAATTTGGAGAAAGTAACTTTAATCTGATTACTGCAGTTTGAAAAGCAACGCGTTAGATTACTAGTTACTGAAAAAAGTGGTCCGACCAGAGTAACGCGTAACGCGTTACTCTGCGTGTTACTGGCTACTTCCAGTTACTTTGTAACGCGTTACTGACATCACTGCTCACAACGACAGGAGGAGGATAAAACGAATAATAAGGAAACGTCTCACCGGGTTTGCGTCTGTCCCAGCTGTTTCCTTCTCTCAACCTGGAGCGTTCTCCTCCAGTATCGCTCCAGGGAATCCGGACCGATCCTTCCCAGGGTGTCACTTTAAGTCAATCTGTGAAAGTCTTCTCCTTCCCTCCTGAGTTGGGTCTAACTTCAGCATGAAGCCCAACTACAGATGTCCTGTTGATTCGGGAGCTCCATCGGTCCGTTCGCAGCGTCTCTGCACGCGTCTTCACCTGCCACACCCCCTGCAGCGCTCAACTCATTGTCCTTTTATCAGCTCCGGTAAAGCTGTGAGTCACGTGACCCAGATAATTTTTCCAGTGGATACTTTTGAGACTGAAACACACAACTACAAGACATTCTTGTATTTATATTAACACAAACATTTTATTTATGTTCCCTTTATTTAGGACCAAGGTAAACCTTTTTTTTTCTCTTCACAAATACAGTCATTTAGTGTGATGTCACAGATCCCCCCCCCCCTGCCGGAGGCACCTGGACCTGAACTCCATAATAGGGTTTTAGATTCACCACATTAACTGTATCTATTTTTTTATTCTGGTCTGTCCACTGTATCTGGTAATTCACAGGACCTAATTGTTTCCTCACAACAGCTGGACCTGACCATCTAGGCGCTAGCTTTGAGGAAAATCTGTCAGAGGCTTTGGAGAGAGGATGGGACCGAACCCAGACTAAGTCTCCCGGCAAGAGCTGTACACTTCTCCTACGGGCATTATAATACTTAGCTTGTCGGGCCTGGTTCAACCCTATCTTCCGCTTAACCTGTTCAATCATTTCTTTGTGTCTATCCAGGAATTTATAGTGTGTCTGCTGAGGACTAGGAGAGTGGCCAATGATTCTCTCCAATGGACCTTTGAGAGGTTGACCAAGAGTAAGCTCGGCCGGCGACTTTCCAGTTGTCTCATGCTGTGCAGCGTTGATGGCAAACCTAAACTCTTGGATCCAATTATCCCAGTTGATATGGTGTTCTCCCACAAAGGAGGATATCATTGTTTTGATCGTTCTATTTGACCGTTCAGTAAGATTGGCTTGGGGATGATAGCTTGTAGTGAACTTTTGAATCACACCCCAAGTGCGACAGAGATTTTCCATCTCGTGGCTCGTAAATTGAGGGCCACGATCTGATACCAGCTCTCGAGGAACACCAAAACGGGTAAATATTTCATTCTTTAAGATGCTGGTAATTTTCTGAGCTTTGCTGTCTTTCAGTGGAAACATTTCTACCCACTTAGTGAAATAGTCCACGATTACCAACAGGTATTTGTTTCCCTTCTTGCTTCGGGGAAGAGGACCCATCAAGTCAATGCCGATCTTTTCCCATGCTTCGGTCACTGTAGTAGGCTGCATGAGCCCCGCTGGCTTCTGATTGTCCGGTTTATATTTTTGGCAGGTGACACAGGTTTTAATGTAGGCCCAGACGTCTTTCCTGACTGTGGGCCACCAGGCTACTTCCAGTATCCTTAACAATGTTTTTAGTTTCCCTAAGTGTCCACTTAGAGGGTGGTCATGAAAATAACTGAGAAACTGGGTTATCATAGACTTGGGTACAACCAGCTGAAACTTTTCTCCTTGGTCCGTGACCAAAGACTTCCTGTACCAGACATCCTGGACTTTACAGAACCCTATTCTGTTGGGGTTCTTATTAGCAGATGATTGGACCATGTCAAGCAGGGTGGAATCTTTCGCCTGAGCCTCCTTGATGTCAGCCAATGCCAAAGGTAACTCTGACCCAGATTTAGAGATGGTCGCTGCAATGTACGCCCTGGGGATTTCACACACTGCTCTTGACAGCGCGTCAGGAACCAAGTTATGTAAACCTTTTCTGTATTTGACTTTGAAGTGGTATTCTTGCAACCGAAGCACCCATCGGGTCAAGCGAGAGGTTGCCTTTGTACAATTAAATGCCCAAGTTAATGCTGCATGGTCAGTATATAAAGTGAACTCTGATCCTTCTATGAAATGCCGCCACTTCTCAACAGCCCACACAACAGCCAAGCATTCTTTCTCTGAGGTGGAATAATTACACTCCGCACCCCTCAGGGTTCTGGATGCAAAGGCAATGACTCTCTCTCCCTCAGGTGTCATTTGCACAAGTACCGCACCCAGTCCAACATCACTGGCATCTGTGTGTATCTCAAATGGCAGTTGGAAGTTGGGTTGCATTAATATGGGGGCCTCTACCAGGACCTGTTTTAAATGTTCAAATGCCCGCTGGCAGTTTGGACACCATTCCCAATTGTTGGCTTTTTTGAGAAGATGGTATAAAGGTGCAGCTATGTCAGCAAAATGGGAAATGAATTTGTGGTACCAGCCTACCAACCCCAAGAATCGCTGAAGTGATTTCTTATCAGTGGGTACGGGGTAATTTGTGATTGCCAGGCTTTTATTTGGATCTACACGAACCCCACTCCCAGCCACTATATGACCCAAAAATTTAAGTTCTGGTTGAAAGAAGTTGCATTTTCCCAGATTTAAAGTCAAGTTTGCTTGGTGTAATTTGGCAAAAACTTCCTCCAAATCTTTCATATGTTGTTCTGGTGTAGGAGAGAAAATGATCACATCATCTATGTAAACAAAACAAATTTTTCCTCTCAGGTCTCCAAGCACCCTTTCCATTAGTCTCTGAAATGAGGCACCAGCATTCTTCAGTCCAAAAGGCATACATTTAAACTGATATAATCCAAAAGCTGTTATTACTGCCGTTTTGGCTTTACTTTCTTCAGCCACAGCCATTTGCCAGTAGCCTGATTTCAAATCCAAAGTGCTAAACACTGAAGCTCCATTCATGGATTCCAGCAACTCATGGATTAGAGGCATGGGGTAGGCATCCTGTCTTGTTTTAGCATTTAAGGCCCTATAATCCACACAAAACCTGAACGTCTTATCAGGTTTTGGGACAAGAACCACCGGAGAAGCCCAAGAAGATTGAGAGGGCTCAATGATGCCGTCACGAAGCATTTTTTCAATATGGTCTTTGATTATCTGTCGTTTAAAGGGTGACACCCTGTAGGCTCTTGCTCGAACTGGTAACTCATCTGTGGTGTAAATGTTGTGCACTTCCATAGATGTTTTTCCCAAAGTATCAGTGCACACTGTGGGCCAGGTTTGAAGAAGTTGGGTAATCTCTGGTGGATGATTCAAAACTGTTGTTCTTAAGTCTGCTGAGAAGTCCTCTGTGTTTCTTATGGGCAAAGCCACAATCAGGCTCACGTGTGATGGACCCAGACCCAATGAGGAAGTGCTTGGTGGTGAAGCCATAAAGGGGTAAAATGAATAACCCCGGGGGCCTTTGACTCCATATGTGTTATCACCCAGATTAATAATAGTCGATGTTTTTGTCAAAAAGTCCAACCCTAGAATAATGGGAAATGTGAGGTTAGTGTCTTCTACAATAAATGTGTCCAAAGCCCACATCATTCCATGCCAACAGTACAGAATAGTTGTTTTTCCCAAAGCACTGTAGGTTTTTCCATTGGCTAGGGCAAACTTTTGGTTGTCAGCTCGTTTTAACTGTTCATCTGCCTGAGCCATTTCCTGCCACAGGCTATGCTTCATCAGTGTGAATGTGCAGGCGGTATCCAGGACAGCGTTACATGTCTTATCTCGGATTTCTATGGGAACATATAAAAGGGAAGGTGTTGTCCTCTGGCCTCGTTGTACTACGGACACCACATCTGCTGGTCTTTTGAAGTTCCCTTTAGGATATTGTTTTCCTGGTGCTTTTCCTTTGGTCTTTTGCTGGTCAACTTTCCCCCAATAGGCCTTAGCTCCTGCACAGTCTCTTTCCACCTGGGACCCAACGGTAACCAGCTGGTCCATCGTGGTGACAGTTCCTCTGAGGCAACCAGCCAGTTTAGGATTGCAGTTGTTTAGGATCCTTCTTACTAGGTCGGCTTCAGAGATATCTGGCTTCCACCTTAAACACAAGGCCCGATAGTCGAAGGCAAAGTCCCTCAAACACTGCTCCGGTAACTGCACCATGTCCCGTAGTTTTTCTTCCACCTCCGCGAGGTAGTCTGGGGGAAGAAATGCAGCATAGAAAGCTTCCTTAAATTCCATCCAGTTCTGGATTCCATTCTTGGCCACACACCACCAGCTGTGAGCAGGTCCTTTCAAGACACCAGTTAAAGCCCCAATTAATTCAGGGTCAGAGAGTGGTCTCACCGACAAGAAAGTTTCACACTGGTCAATGAAGTTCAACACATCAGCCACCTCTCGTGCCCCTGCAAATGAGGGAAAGTCCATGTGGATGGGAGGCTTGGCATAAACTGCTGGTATTCTCCCAGATGTGAGAGGGACAAGTGTGTGAAGCGTAGGTGTCACACTACTGGAGGATGGTATAGCTGGAAACATCTCGGTAGGGACAGTTGCAGGTCGATTGGGATCAGAGCATGAACTTGAACTTGGCTGATAGACATTTTGTAGATAAGTAGCTGGCTGGGTGGAATGAGGTATGTTTGACTTCTGACATGTTGAGGTAAACATTGCTGGTAGCCGTACAGTTGAAGGAGCCATTAAGTGTGTCCTTTGGTCAGCAGACAGATCCAAATTGTGTTCAGCACTAATAAGGGGTCGGGTAGCAGTAGATCGATGTGCGCGCTTCAATTTCTCCACTTCTACCTTCCACTTCTTATCACATCGCTGTAAACACTAAACTAATTTTCCCTCAAACTCTTGTAAGGTAGTAATCATCAGCTGTTCTAATGCCTCCACATTTTTGTCTATATATGTTCTTATATTTTGCTCTCGATTTAAAGCACTGCTCACTGAGTCCTGAAAATTTCCCTCCAAAGTGTTAACCTTCTCCCCCACTGTTTTCAAATCAGCTTTAAGCGTAAAGAGGTCTGATTGTGAGAAATATGTTAAATCATCATCTTCTTCCTCATCATCACTTTCGTCATCTGAAGCATATAATGAACTAAGTAAAGAAGTTATTTCCCCCACAGGGTTTCTACGGGTTACCCAAGCATCATCTCCCGGACAACTACCTGCTAAATCAGTTTCTAAAGGAGGACATGTTACTCCATCTGCTTCTTGCAGTGAACCCTCTACCTCAGCTTCAGTTAGTTGTGAGGGATTTTCTTCCATTATATCAATAAAGTTATCACTCTTGATGCAAAATGATTTTTTTTTCTTTTTTAACAAAACCCCAAACAACAACAACAGTCAAATATGATACCTCAGCTCAGTGGCGGCTGGTGGTGATATTTTTAGGGTGGGCTAATTTACACACACACACACACATTCTTGTACTCCCCACATAGTGAGGACCAAGTAAAAACACCAGCAGAGTGAGGACCACTAGTTCTGAATGACTTAGAAAGAGTGTGAGAGCAATTTTGGACACTAGATGTCACCCACCCACTAAACACTCCCTCAGACATTGCAGAACAGCAACATTTTGAAAAAAGATTTTGACCATCAAATTGAGGACCGATAGGTGTGTGAAAAAAGGTATTTAACCAGCCAAGTGGGGACCGTTTAGTGTGTGAATGCCTATTATGCTCTAACCTTCTGTTCTACTACTTTAAAGATCAGTTTTAGTTTTGTTAGGTTTGGTTTATTTTCACATTAGCTATTTTAACATGTTTTCTGCATTTTTTTAACCAATTGTTAACCAATTTAACATTTGTTAAACTATTTTTGGTTGCTTACATCTCTTTTAAAACCTATGGAACACTTTAAAGGGTCATTTAGCCTTTTGTAGTTTCTGTTTTTGGCCAGTTAAACTATTTGTTTAAGCATTTTAAACTTATGTACACCATTTTAAACATGTACTTTCTTTGAGTGAGTTATAATTACTTCGTTTGTTTAGCTATTTTAAATGTTTTCTTTATTTTTCAAGTAACTGGTAACCAATTTAACATTTGTTAAACAAATTTTAGCTTCCCTACAGCACTCCTTTAGATTATTTTTTAACAATTTAAAGGGCCATTTTATCTTTTAAAGCTTCAGGTTAGCTTTTTTTTGGCTTGTTCAACCATTTATTTTTTCTCAAATATCCATCCATCCATCCATTTTCTTCCGCTTATCCGGGGTCGGGTCGCGGGGGTAGCAGCCTAAGTAGGGAGGCCCAGACTTCCCTCTCCCCAGCCACTTGGAGCAGCTCCTCTGGGGGAATCCCAAGGCGTTCCCAGGCCAGCCGAGAAACATAGTCCCTCCAGCGTATCCTGGGTCTTCCTCTGGGTCTCCTCCCGGTGGGACATGCCCGGAACACCTCACCAGGGAGGCGTCCAGGAGGCATCCTAACCAGATGCCCGAGCCACCTCAACTGGCTCCTCTCGATGTGGAGAAGCAGCGGCTCTACTCCGAGTCCCTCCCGGATGACCGAGCTTCTCACCCTATCTCTAAGGGAGAGTCCAGCCACCCTGCGGAGAAAACTCATTTCAGCCGCTTGTATCCGAGATCTTGTTCTTTCGGTCATAACCCAAAGCTCATGACCATAGATGAGGGTGGGAACGTAGATCGATCGGTAAATTGAGAGCTTTGCCTTTTGACTCAGCTCTCTCTTCACCACGACAGACCGCTGCACCTATCCGCCTATCGATCTCACGCTCCAGTTTTCCCTCATTCGTGAACAAGATCCCGAGATACTTAAACTCCTCCACTTGGGTAAGGACCTCCTCCCCGACCCGGAGAGGGCACGCTACCCTTTTCCGGCTCAAGACCATGGCCTCGGATTTGGAGGAACTGATCCTCATCCCGGCCGCTATCACATTCAGCTGCAAACCGCTCCAGCGAAAGCTGTAGATCACGAGCTGATGAAGCCAATAGGACCACATCATCTGCAAAAAACAGAGAAGCGATTCTAAGGCCACCAAAACGGATCCTCTGAACACCTTGGCTGCGCCTAGAAATTCTGTCCATAAAAGTTATAAACAGAATCGTTTTTTTCTCAAATATATACAGATCAATTACACCGCCTGGATAGAGTGAATATAATTGTAATTGGATGAGAAGCATAAATATATATCATTCTACCTTTCTATTGGTTTGTAAGATCCATCACACCTGAACATGACAAAAATCACATCACACTAGAGGAGGACATGTCGAATGTACGTAGTCTAGTATGAAGATGAACGTGGCAGAGATATACCAGTATATATAGCAGAAACAGGTAGATCAGTGCATAAACATTAACATTTTAATATACCATTATAGTCATTGTGGACTTTAGAAAAGTGTTTTTGGAAGAAGTCCCCTCCCAAATTTTATTTTGGAAATTGTAATAGCTCACTTTTACTCAATATTTTACTTTTAATACTTAAGTATACTTTATATGAGAAATTTACTTTTGTTACTTAAGTACAGTAAATGTACGGTACTTTATGACTTTAAGTCAAGTAATACTCTTAAAGTAAAATTTACTTTGGTAAAAGTTAGATAGTTGAACTTTTACACAAGTAAAACTTTGAGATACTTTATACAACACTGACTATAAGTGAAGCTCACTTTTCACAATTTAAAATGAATCTCACACAACACTATACTTAAAAAATTAAAGGTAGCTTGAGTTCATGTTTTTCATTACACCTGATGATAAAACATTTTCTACTAAGAGTAGATTAGATTGCACTTTGAACAGATTTTTTATTTAGACACAGGCATTAAATCTTTCTGTAAACAGTGAATAACATCAACAGAGCCTTTGCACATATCTGTATAATGAAATAATTCTAAATTGAAAATAAAAACTGGAATGTGTCAGTGAAAAAAGAGGCCTTTTTAAAAATAAAAATATAAGATTTGCCACTGATAAAAATGGGCCTCTTCATTAAAAAGTAAAATTGTCCCAGTGACAAATAGGGCTTGTCCCTAAATAAAGAGAACTGTCCATACCCTTACCAAAAAGAAGTATACTTTAAGTATATGTTGTTAAGTATACTTAAGTATATAAAGTATATGTCTCTAAGTGTACTTTTAAGTATACTCACAGTTTACTTACAATATACTTTTTTGCGACTAAATTGGCCTATCTTAAGTTTATTGTAGTATACTTAAAGTATACTAGTAGTACACTTTTTATTAGACTTCCAATGTACTTATAGTGTACTTCAAGTTCATATTTTAGTTTATTGAAGTATACTTAAAGTATACTAGTAGTACACTTTTAATTAGACTTCCAATGTACTTATAGTGTACTTCAAGTTCATATTTTAGTTTATTGAAGTATACTTAAAGTATACAACTAGTACACTTTTTCATATGCTTCCAATGCACTTGCTATTTACTTCTAGTTTACAGTTTATTTTATCATTTAAGTTAAAGGAGAAATGAAAAGTGTTTTTAAGCTAATAGTAGTCTAATGAAAAGCATAAAATAAGCTTGTTGAGAAAATTTCACAAGTCAAAAATGTCATCCTAACTCAAATTTAGACTTTGCAAAGTGAAAAAATTCTCATCTGGTGTTTTTGACCCCCCTCCCTCTGCTTGCTCTCCGTCCCCTGAATATGACATAGGCAGTGCAATGGTCGTCCCTCATACAGTAATATTAGTGTGTGTATCTAGTATTTTTTCAACTTTCATCATTTTGTAAACCGCCCCCTAGCTTATAGACTGTAGTTATGTTATCATTCACAAGAGTTTGTATATATTTTTTTGTTTATGTAGTGTTTTGTAGTTCTGTTTGTGTTAATAAAAAAAAAATCTAGTAGTGGACAAAAAGGTTTCAGTGTGTAGCAATTAGGGATGCAGCAAAAAAAAATCTATTTTTTAAAGAATCAAGATTCTTAGTCCTGGCGATTCAGAATCGATTCTAAAAGCCCCAAAATAGATTTTAAAACTTTTTTAAAATTTTATATTGTATTTTTACCGCTCCTGTGCATTCGGCCGCTGTAGAATTTTGGCCGTGTAGGGCCACCGTAGTTAGTTAGCCAGGCAGCTCCCAATGGAGCCTGCTAGCAAGGAGGGAGACCCTGCATGTTTCAACTTGCTCCTTCATCTTTAAAAATCATTTTAGATCCTACTATGTTCTGTGGAATACAGAGCTTAACAAGACATTGGTAACTGTTTCAGGACATTTTCAACACCCCCACTCCCATGTTAGCATACGGCGCTAGCATGCTAACGTTAGCATACGGCGCTAGCATGCTAACGTTAGCATGCGAAGGCTATTCGTATTTCCAGGATAGAAATGCCCATTAATGCACTAAATCACCAAACTGTTTTTGACAAACTAAAGTGATATCCTTCAGATTCAAAAAGGTCTTCTGCTTCCATTTTAAATGACAGACAAGAGGACAGTAATGATGGGTTTATAGCTTCAGTGTTATTGTAAGATAGCAAAGGAGGTCTTAATTGTGTCATAAAAGTGCGTCCAGAAAATTACTACAGAAATCACTGCACTTCGGCATGTAGCAGGAAAAATGTAAAAAAACTATTTCTTTAAGCTACTGACTTGAAAAAAGCATACTAAGTATGTTTATGTGTGTTGTTTACTATATGAAATTCTTGTTATATCGATTTTTTCAGATTTGATTACATTTCTCCTTTAAATTTTTGAATTTCTAAAACTAATACCGTGTTGTCATTGTAATTGTTAGGTTACACTTGTAAGTTTGCTTAACAATACTTGCACAATACTATTTATATGCTAAAAATTATTTTTAAAGTATTCTGAAAGATATGTTTACAAAGTCATAAAACAAGGTCTTGAGAACTTCAATATTTTTATATAAAATTAAGGTGCAGCTCAAAAACCGTTTACAAAACAGCAGCATTTAAAATGAATCCCTTCCAAGTTTTAAAAATTGAAAAGGAAAAGGTGCACATTTGCATTTCAAGGTGTAAACATAAAGTCCAGGGGCCTCATGTATCAACGGTGCGTACGCACAAATACCTTGCGTACGCCATTTTCCACGCAAAACTCCGTATGTATCAAAACAGAATTGAACGTGGAAATGTACGCAGCCCCACGGCAACTCCAAGGCTGGCGTACGCACGTTTCTGTGGTTTTGGTTCCATTGGCGACACTTACAGGTGATTCTGAGAAACTGTTCATGATGTGAAAATAATTATTATTCCCACCAAACACACATGATTAACAATTATTACATCAACATGGACGCAATTAGATGAGTGGATACAAAAGCATGCGCAAAATATTGGCAACAATATTGACAACAATGGTCTTATGAGTTCTCAAGGTTGTTGGTGCCTGTCGTGGTGGCAACCCTCAAACCCGGTGGTGGACACCGGCGGTGAGGGATGCTGTCAGGCTGAAGAAGGAGTCCTATTGGGCCTTTTTGGCCTGTGGGACCCCGGAAGCAGCAGATAGGTGCCGACAGTCCAAGCGGCATGCGGCTCGGGTTGTTGCTGAGGCAAAAACTCGGGCGTGGGAGGAGTTCGGAGAGGCCATGGAGAATGACTTCCGTATGGCTTCGAGGCGATTCTGGTCCACCATCCGGCGTCTCAGGGGGGGGGAAGCGGTACACGACCAACACCATTTATGGTAGGGATGGCGTGCTGTTGACCTCAACTCGGGATGTTGTGAGTCGGTGGGTGGAGTAGTTCGAAGACCTCCTCAATCCTACTGGCATGTCTTCCACTGAGGAAGCAGAGCCAGTATCTCGAATATGTTGTTGTTTTAAAATTAGCTCTTTTTTAATTACTCATTTGACTTCCTGTTAGTGCTAGCTTAAGATAACTTACCGAAAGCCCTCTGCGCGCGCCGCCATTTGCTGCTCCTTTTAGCATTAGCCCACCTCCGAGGCTAATGATAGCTCTTCCTCCTCCGGCACACCGCCAGTTAACCGCTCGTTGCATGCGGCGCTTTTGGGAGCGATCGCTGCTTCAGTCCACACACACACAAAGTTCACCGAGTGTCTCCAGTTAATTTATCCGTATGAGGCAACCTCTGACCGGACCCCACGGACCTCAAAAGCCAGCAGCTTCCAGCAGTTCCCGCACGCAGATGGTCCCTTCGCCGGCGGTCTGCTCGTTTTATTTCTGCCGGCTGCGCGTTGGGAGCGATCGCTAAAAATTGAACTGAAACGTAAAAATAACAATTATACTTTATTTATAAAGCCATTTAAAACAACCACAGCTGCAACAAAGTGCTGTACACATGAAATTAAGAACATTTAAACAAAAGATGAGATGAAATCAGGAATCAGGTGAGGGGCTGGACTCAGGTTTGGTGTG
This sequence comes from Garcialebias charrua, assembly GCA_038048925.1. Lineage (NCBI taxonomy): Eukaryota > Metazoa > Chordata > Actinopteri > Cyprinodontiformes > Rivulidae > Garcialebias > Garcialebias charrua. The sequence continues at coordinate 17,164 of JBBPBX010073739.1, forward strand.
GGTTGTGGCTGCGGTTTGTGATGTCACAAACCACAGGAAGTGAGAATGAAGTGTTTCTATCACAGACAAATAAATCTACTTAGAGTAAATAAACCACTGGGTGCATTTCTTTGGCCTTAGGACTGTTTTTTTATGAAGTACATACCCAAAGTTGAGTAAAAAAAACATTAAAAAGTGAATTTTGAATCTGTGGTCCACTTTAAAGACAAAAAAACAACTTGACTTTATTTGTAACAAAAGACGTTTTGCTTCTCATCTGAGGAGCTTTCTCAGTTCAAAGAACAGAGAGTGTGGGGGTTCAAATGATCTATATGAACTATACTTTTTTTAAGTTAAAAAGTTAAAGACAAAAAAAATTACTGGACTTTATTTGTAACAGAAGACGTTTTGCTTCTCATCTGATAAGCTTTCTCAGTTCAAAGAACAGAGAGTGTGGGGGTTCGAATGATAAAGCTGAGACTCAGGTTTGCATATGAATCTACTCTCAGCTGCTGAGCTAAGCTAGATGCATGCAGATTGCCCTAGCAATTCCTCACAATAGGGGTTAGTTACGGTCTTTGTTGGTGTGAACCACATAGGACTGAGT
>JBBPBX010073740.1:0-17748 GCA_038048925.1 Garcialebias charrua
TATATATATATACTTGGAGACTGAATACTTTACTAAATAAAGTAATTTCAGTAAAATTACCTCTTGTTGTTTTTTCAAAATTGTATATAATAATGCAAAGCAACATGTTAAGTTAATTTTGTCAAATAAATAACTATGATTTCTGTTTTTTTGTTGTTGTTTTGTTCTGTTTTTTGTTATATCACGAAATTTATCGTCAGAATGCTCTGAAATGTCACTACATTTTATATTATATTATTATATTATATTATATTATTACTATATTTGAGCCATATCGCCCACCCCTACATCCGAACTTGAACGTCTCTTCTAGCAGCTTGGTGCAAAGACCGATAGCAGCAGCATTTAAACTACATTCAAGAAGGAAATTCAGATAGATCCAAAGGTTGTTTTTCCCCCCTTTGTCCTGTTCGGCATTGATGGCACTCAAAATTGTTATCTGAGTGTCGAGGTGATACCTAACAGATTTACTTTCACAAGCAGAGCATTATGGCTGGCCTCAATGCTCCACTTGATGTATAAATAAAACTTTATTAGCATTTATGGTACCCAAACCCAAAGATCGGTCCAAAGTAATAACAAGCTGTAGAAGTTTGTAAAGCTCTGGATCTACATCCGTATTCATTGTTTGTGTCGGCTTTAAAGTTCTTACCATCACGTCAACACTTCAACCAAAAAGTTGTAGAAGCATTTTATGAAGGAAAAAAAACCTGATATTGTCAACAAGCCCTGGACCAGATTAAAGCCCTGCCACATGATGACCGAGAGATTCAACCACCTCTTAACAGAAATGATGGCTATTCAAGAAGAGGTATTATTTTATTATTATTATTATCTAATTAACGTTTTTTATTATAATCTTATTAACTCCTTTTTTAACCTCATTGTGTTTTATTTCCAGTCTGGGACAGAGATAGCAGCAGAATTTTATTCCTCTTCAGGGAAATCCACCAGAGATCACCGCCAGTTAAGAAGTCTGTGATGACTGAACTCTGAACTGTTCCAGGGACCTGTCCCACCTGTGGGAGCAGGTCCAAGAGGTTGTGAGTAATGAGACCAAATACAGTACAGCCATACTGCAAAATCAGCAAAGTGCTACCTCTATTAATTCTACTGTTGTTAGTGAGCGGTTTTCTCCACCGCTGGAGATATTCACTGCAACTAGATCTGTGCTTTAGAAAATGTGGAAAAGTTGGTTCTATTTTACCAAAAAACTTAAAACTTGATTACCGTATTTTCCGGAGTATAGGTTGCATCGTAGTATAGGTCGCATTGTCCAATTCTTACCAATAAATTGGAAAAAATCCATAAATAGGTCGCACCGGAGTACAGGTCGCACCTACGTCACCGCCGACGTAACGCGTCATTCACCGCTGACGTGCCGCGTAACCGCTGAGTCAACCCGGAAATGTGGACCGAGTGTTTAGCTCTGCTGCAAATTTCTGCCACAGGAGCGCACAGCAAGGCTTTAAGAAGATTAACACTTTAGAACGATTATTTGTTTGATAAAAATTATAGCAAATATGTGTGAGCTGAACTTTTCCTTATTAAATGAATGTAATTGTGAAATGAGCTGGATTTAAAAATTTGTTTTGCTAGCTACCGGTACGTCTGATGAAACCAAACGTGCACGCACAGCACCGGAAATGCAGCGAACAGACCTGCACAAATTGGTATTTTAATTTTAGTGGATAAACACCTCAAAAAATATATTTGTTAGCTGACTTTTTTAAGACTGAACGTAATTGTGAAATGAGCTGGATTTTTAAAAAGAATTCGCTAGCTACTGGTACGTCTGATGAAACCAAACGTGCACGCGCAGCACCGGAAATGCAGCGAACAGACCTGCATGAATTGGTATTTTAATTTTAGCAGAATAAACACCTCAAAAGTATATTTGTTAGCTGACTTTTTTTAAAGGGATTGCTACATGATGTTGGAAATTTGCATATTTGTCAGAACATATATATCTTATATCATTGAGCTCTGTTCGTTTTTGCAAAATAAATTATAAATATTTAAAAAAATTTATTCCAAGTTATGGTAGTCTTTTCTCTGGGATACGCCCCTAAAAATCCGTGCATTTCCACAAAACGTCATCAGTGACGTGACAACGGGAAGGCACGCTCCAACGCGCATTTAAATAATAATGGCAGAGCATGTCCGATCGTGTCTGAGATATATCATTTTAAGACAGTAAATCATCCAAAACTCTCATTAATAAACCCTCCCCGAATAAAAAGAAATTACAGATGTTACCTGATCGCGCAGACATAATTTAAAAATACATAAATAGCTACGTGTTTGCTCCGGTCTCTCGGCTAATGTTTGTTAGCAGCTATCTCGGCTAACAGAGTCTCAGTCGCGTCTGAGGTCTATCATTTTAAGATAGTAAATCATCCAAAACTCTCATTAATAAACCCTCCCTGAATAAAAAAACTTACTGATGTTACTTGATCGCGCAGACATTATTTAAAAATACATACATAGCAATGTGGCCTGTATCTCGGATAGTGTGTTAGCTATGTCGGCTTAGTCCCGGTCGCGTCTGAGATACATCATTTTAAGACAGTAAATCTTCCAAAACTCTCATTAATAAACACTCCCTGAATAAAAAGAAATTACAGATGTTACCTGATCGCGCAGAAATAATTTAAAAATACTAGGGGTGTAACGGTACGCTAAAATCACATTTCGGTTCGGTTCAACTACAAGGAGGGCTCGGTTCGGTTTATTTTCGGTTTATTTTCGGTAAAAAAAAAAAAAGGACAAAATAAAGACTTACAAAATGTTTATTTTGAAAATATGCCAAAAATACGTTTGTACTGTACAGTATTGTACCGGTAGTAATAAATAAAAGTGACCCATTTGGATGATATTTTAAATAAACAGCACTCTACAATAAAACTATTTTAACAATAATAAAAAATCTTAATAAATACAATAACAGTCAGAACAATAAGCAGCAACAGACTGTTTACAATCTAACTAATCAAGTTTTTGTCCAGTAGCATCAGTGTGGCTGTATTTGTCCTCATTACTGTACTCACAACTTCTTCTTGGTGGGACAGGTGCTGGAAAAGTTCAGAGTTCAGTTCAGTCATCACACACTTCTTAGCTGCAGGTGATCTCTGGTGGATGTCTGTCCCAGACTGGAAATAAAACACAATTAAAAAAAAAAGTTAATAAGATTATGATTTTGAATAAAAAAGATTATTTAGATAATTTTGATTTGATTTGATGTTTATTCATTCATTTTAAAAGAACAATACAAAACAGTTTCATCAGATACAAGAATACAAGTAGGATAAAATGAAATGAGCAGAAAGAAGATGAAATCTTATTATATCTGCCCCTTATTTCACAGTTTGTTCAAACAATGATAACCTTCAAACTACATCACAAAATGAATAACTCTACTTAATTTTTCTAACTGTAATACACAAACTACATCACAAAATGAATAACTACTTAATTTTTCTAACTGTAATACACAAACACACTAAGCTACATCATATATAGTTTTTGAGCAAGTCCTTTTTGACCTTTTTCTTAAATGTATACATTGATTTTGCATTTTTAACATCACTCTCCAGAACATTCCACAGATAATAATAATAATAAAAGAATACCTCTTTTTGAACGGTTGAATCTCTCACTCAACATCAGGGCAGGGCTTTGCTCCAGGGCTTGTCAGTTTTAGTTTTTTCATAAAGTTCTGCACTATTTTAGTGATGGGTGTTCGTAGCGAGGATCAATAACTTTAAAGCCTGCGCATAATAACAACATTCAGACTTACATTCAGATATTTAAAAACTCACAGTTTGTGTTATTGCTCTGGACTGATATGATTTACCTGATAAAAGTAGTTTAAATGCAGCTGTTGTTGTTAGCGCTGTTGCAAGCTGCTCGTTCACATTCCGATGACGTAGTTTCAAGCGCGTTCACGTGAGACGTGCTGTGCTGCAGAGCCAGTCTCTTCATGAAACAACAGTCCACACACACAGCGCTGAATGTGCGCGCCGCTCGTCTTTTAACAAGAAACGTTCCCAAACAGGAGCCCGTAGTGAGAAGCTAATGGCTAAAGGCTGCGCGTGCTGCGCGTGCTTCGCCATAATAGCTCCGTGCTGAAATGCGCCCAGGAAATTTTGTTCCGTGGCGCATATATTAACGTTCAATGAGTGAAAAAAATAACCGAAACGGTACGCAGGTGGACCGAACCGAACGTGACGTACCGAAACGGTTCGGTACACCAACTAGTACCGTTACATGCCTAAAAAATACATACATATCAACGTGGTCTGTATCTCGGCTAGTGTGTTAGCTATGTCGGCTTAGTCCCGGTCGCGTCTGAGATATATCATTTTAAGACAGTAAATCTTCCAAAACTCTCATTAATAAACACTCCCTGAATAAAAAGAAATTACAGATGTTACCTGATAGCGCAGACATAATTTAAAAATACATACATAGCAACGTGGCCTGTATCTCTGCTAGTGTGTTAGCTATCTCGGCTTAGTCCCGGTCGCGTCTGAGATATATCATTTTAAGACAGTAAATCTTCCAAAACTCTCATTAATAAACCCTCCCTGAATAAAAAGAAATTACAGATGTTACCTGATCGCGCAGACATGATTTAAAAATACATACATAGCAACGTGGCCTGTATCTCGGCTAGTGTGTTAGCTATGTCGGCTTAGTCCCGGTCGCGTCTGAGATCTATCATTTTAAGACAGTAAATCGTCCAAAGCTCATTAATAAACCCTCCCTGAATAAAAAAAACTTACTGATGTTACTTGATCGCGCAGACATAATTTAAAAATTCATTATTAGAAAAATGTGTGTGCTACTGATTCGGCTAGCTTGTTAGCAGCGAACATAAATGATCTGCCATGATAATTGGCTTTATACACTCACAGTGTATAAAGTAAAACAACATGAACTCACGTAAAATATATAGTTTATAATCTAAAACACTACACACCTCCGATTATGTTTACACAAAGACTTACTCATCTCCTGGACAGTCTTCCGATGCTTCCCTGCGTTGTTTTGACGTGTTAGCTCCTGTGGCACTTTCTTCTGTAGATTTTCTTTTAAAAATAGTAGGAATAGCATCCGGTTTTAAAAGTCTTCTACATCTTACTGGTAATCCTAAAGATTATTTTATACCAGGTCCTGAAAACAATCGGCAGTAAAATGGTCGCTGCAGACATATGACTCTTCAGTAGGAACCCACCGGTCCTTGTCTGGTCCATTCTTGTCGAAGTTTCTCATCTTTTGGAAATTTGTGAAGGCTCACTTGTTCACTGCTGATATTAGAACACCCAAATGCGCTACAACGTGACAGCATTTTTCAAGTTACACAAATAAAAGAGGCGATCCTTCAGGAAATGAATGAGTATGGCAAGCAGTTAACACACCAAACAAACGGGCAAGGCTCTGCCTTCTTCCCGTTGTCACGTCACACTGATGACGTATTGCGGAAATGTGCGGAATTTTAGGGGCGTATCCCAGAGAAAAAATTACCATAATTTAGAATAAAAATTTAATATATTTATAATTTATTTTGCAAAAACGAACAGAGCTCAATGATATAAGATATATATGTTCTGACAAATATGCAAATTTCCAATTTGTCACAATCCCTTTAAGACTGTGTCTCAGTTTAATTTTTGTTAATAAATAATTACAAATCAGCTTATTTTAGCATGTAAATACCACCAACATCATTAAAATTAAACTACAGAAACTCCTAAAAAATATATTTGTTGGCTGCCTTTTTTGTAAGAGTGTGTCTCAATTTAATTTTTGTTAATAAATGATTACAAATCAGCTTATTTTAGCATGTAAATGCCACCAACATAATTAAAATCAAACTACAGAAATTCCTAAAAAAAAATTGTTGGCTGCCTTTTTTGTAAGAGTGTGTCTCAGTTTAATTTTTGTTAATAAATGCACTTTGACAGGTACTGGTACACCCACATACCGTAAATAAAGCAGCTTTAAAATTACTACCAGTACACCCGCACATAAAGATGACACAAACATATATTTATTTTGTGGTTTTTATTTACAATATTTACAAATCAAATCACTCAATATTTACAAATCAAATCACTCAATATTTACAAATCAAATCACTCAAACCCCAGAAACTCCTCATCCTCAGTGTCACTCTGGAAGAGTTCAGCCAGTGATGGAGACAGCTTCCCACTGGTCAGAGGTCCTGGTCCCTGTCCCTCCTCCTCCTCCTCATCATCACTGCTGTCCTCTGCACCAGCTCCAACAGGCCGTGGGAGGATGCCCGCCTTCTTGAACCCTGCCTTGATGGTCCGGGTGGTGACAGAAGCCCAGGCCTTGTCGACCCACTCCACCGCCTGGGAGAACGTCGCATGCCGCATCCTCCCCGTTGCTGTGAAGCTGTGCTCGCCACTCACCATCAACTCCTCCCACAATTTCCTTAGGGAGGCCTTGAAGCTCCGGTTAACAGAGATGTCCAAAGGTTGAAGAAGTTTGGTCAGCCCTCTAGGAATGATTGTGGGCACGGTGTTAAGGGTCTTTATTTTTGCCTTCCATGCGTGTAGGCAAGGGGGGTTCGGGGGGTTCGAACGAACCGCCCACTTTTAAAGGAGAAGTTGACAATGCTAAACTAATGTGTCTGGATAGCTCAACTGATAAAGCGTCCGCCTTCAGTCCCAAAGCTCGTGGGATCAAGTCCCGCTTGGTACAATGTTTTTTTTTTTTCAATTCATTCCAAATTAAAAAAGCACAAGAAAACTATTTACAAAACAGCAAGGAATAAAACAATGCATTAAATGAAAGGAATCAGACGAAGAAAATAATCTTATCTGCCCCTTCTCAAACTATTTTTTTTTTCAAACACTCGATTCAAACAACTAATTTTACATTTGTCTTTTATTGGATAAAAAAAGTATGCCTGTGAAGAAAGAAGAATGTGTTAACCACAGGCTGTGGTTAACACATTCTTCTTTTTTTATCCAATAAAAGAGTGTTTGAAAAAAAAATAGTTTCAGAAGGGGCAGATAAGATTATTTTCTTCGTCTGATTCCTTTCATTTAATGCATTGTTTTATTCCTTGCTGTTTTGTAAATAGTTTTCTTGTGCTTTTTTAATCTGGAATGAATATAAAAAAAAAATGTTGTACCATGCAGGACTTGATCCCACGAGCTTTGGGACTGAAGGCAGACGCTTTATCAGTTGAGCTAACCAGGCACATTAGTTTAGCATTGTCAACTTCTACTTTAAAACGAACCGCCCCCCACAAAGTTCTGGCTACGCCCATGCCTTCATGGCATCCGTTATATGGGCCTTCATACTGTCCATCACGAGGAGAGCCTTCTTCATCCTGAAGAACCCGTCAGGACGATGGACGAAGCATTTATTGATCCAATGGACCATCATAGCTTCGTCCATCCATCCCTTCGGGTTCACCGCCACCACGACTCTGGAGCTGAAGTCCTCCTTAGGCATTGTCTTTCGTTTAAAAATGACAGCCACATTATTGTAGAGTGCTGTTCATGTCCACATCAGAAGAAGACATTACCGGTAGCTTACAGTAAACAAAGAATTGAGCGCGCACCCACGGACAACAAACTCGATGTGAGCACGTGATTTTATATTAAACCAGTGCTCCACAGTCACTGGTTGACTTTAAACAAGGCTTAAAGACCTTTCTTTTTAAGCGAGCCTACCGTACTCTGCCTCCACATGATTTTATCTTTGATCTTAGTTGATATTATCATTGTTTTAATTGATTTTATTATTGTTTTTTGTTGTTTTATCACTGATCTTACTTGATTTTATCACTTGTTTTTTATCTTTAATTTTAGCTGCACTTTGTAGCACTTTGAGATTTTTGTTAATAAAAAGTGCATTATAAATAAAATTCATTATTATTATTATTATTAAATTAATATATTAAAATTTAGCAAGATACCGGTGCGTTAAACACACGCAAAAAAATGTAAACAAAGAATCGAGCGTGCACCCACTGACCACAAACTCGCTGTGAGCGCGTGATTTGATATTAAATTAATTATTCAAATTTGATTTGAATAATTCTTTGTTTACATTCTTTTGCGTGTGTTTAACACACCGGTATCTTGCTAACACCTGGTGGTGAGTTGGCTCCGATGGTGGGGGAGGATGCCGGTCAGACCTGGCAGACCCAAACGTATTGTGAGGGTCTGCTGGGAACGTCTGGCAGAGTCTCCCGTAAGACGGAGCTTTAACTCCCACCTCCGGGAGAGCTTTGAACACGTTCCGAGGGAGGCGGGGGACATGGAGTCCGAGTGGGCCGTGTTCCGCGCCTCTATTGTCGAGGCAGCTTATCGGAGCTGTGGCCGCAAGGTTGTTGGTGCCTGTCGTGGTGGCAACCCTCGAACCCGGTGGTGGACACCGGCAGTGAGGGATGCTGTCAGGCTGAAGAAGGAGTCCTATTGGGCCTTTTTGGCTTGTGGGACCCCGGAAGCAGCTGATAGGTACCGGCAGTCCAAGCGGCATGCGGCTCGGGTGGTTGCTGAGGCAAAAACTCGGGCGTGGGAGGAGTTCGGAGAGGCCATGGAGAATGACTTCCGTACGGCTTCGAGGCGATTCTGGTCCACCATCCGGCGTCTCAGGGGGGGAAAGAGGTACGAGACCAACACCATTTATGGTGGAGGTGGCGTGCTGCTGACCTCAACTCGGGATGTTGTGAGTCGGTGGGCGGAATACTTCGAAGACCTCCTCAATCCTACTGGCACGTCTTCCACTGAGGAAGCAGAGCCTGGGGACTTTGGGTCGGGTTCTCCGATCTCTGGTGCTGAGGTCGCCGAGGTGGTTAAAAAGCTCCGCGGTGGCAAGGCTCCGGGGGTGGATGAGATTCGCCCGGAGTTCCTTAGGGCTCTGGATGTTGTAGGGTTGTGTTGGCTTACGCGACTCTGCAATATCGCGTGGACATCGGGGGCAGTTCCCTTGGATTGGCAGACTGGGGTGGTGGTTCCCCTATTCAAAAAGGGGGACCGTAGGGTGTGTTCCAACTATAGGGGGATCACACTCTTAAGCCTCCCTGGTAAGGTCTATTCAGGGGTTCTGGAGAGGAGGGTCCGTCGGATAGTCGAACCTCGGATTCAGGAGGAGCAGTGTGGTTTTCGTCCTGGTCGTGGAACACTGGACCAGCTCTACACCCTCAACAGGGTCCTGGAGGGTGCGTGGGAGTTTGCCCAACCAGTTTACATGTGCTTTGTGGACTTGGAGAAGGCATTCGACCGCGTCCCTCGGGGGGTTCTGTGGGGGGTACTCCGGGAGTATGGGGTACCAGGCCCTTTGATAAGGGCTGTTAGGTCCCTGTACGACCGGTGTCAGAGCTTGGTCCGCATTGCCGGCAGTAAGTCAGGCTCGTTTCCGGTGAGAGTTGGACTCCGCCAAGGTTGCCCTTTGTCACCGATTCTGTTCATAACTTTTATGGACAGAATTTCTAGGCGCAGCCAAGGTGTTGAGAGGATCCGTTTTGGTGACCTTAGAATCGCTTCTCTGTTTTTTGCAGATGATGTGGTCCTACTGGCTTCATCAGTTCGTGATTTACAACTTTCACTGGAGCGGTTTGCAGCCGAGTGTGATGCGGCCGGGATGAGGATCAGTTCCTCCAAATCCGAGGCCATGGTCTTGAGCCGGAAAAGGGTAGCATGCCCTCTCCGGGTCGGGGAGGAGGTCCTGCCCCAAGTGGAGGAGTTTAAGTATCTCGGGATCTTGTTCACGAATGAGGGAAAACTGGAGCGTGAGATCGATAGGCGGATAGGTGCAGCATCCGCAGTGAAGCGGGCGCTGTACCGGTCTGTCGTGGTGAAGAGAGAGCTGAGTCAAAAGGCAAAGCTCTCAATTTACCGATCGATCTACGTTCCCACCCTCATCTATGGTCATGAGCTTTGGGTTATGACCGAAAGAACAAGATCTCGGATACAAGCGGCTGAAATGAGTTTTCTCCGCAGGGTGGCTGGACTCTCCCTTAGAGATAGGGTGAGAAGCTCAGTCATCCGGGAGGGACTCGGAGTAGAGCCGCTGCTTCTCCACATCGAGAGGAGCCAGTTGAGGTGGCTCGGGCATCTGGTTAGGATGCCTCCTGGACGCCTCCCTGGTGAGGTGTTCCGGGCATGTCCCACCGGGAGGAGACCCAGAGGAAGACCCAGGACGCGCTGGAGGGACTATGTTTCTCGGCTGGCCTGGGAACGCCTTGGGATTCCCCCGGAGGAGCTGCTCCAAGTGGCTGGGGAGAGGGAAGTCTGGGCCTCCCTACTTAGGCTGCTACCCCCGCGACCCGACCCCGGATAAGCGGAAGAAGATGGATGGATGGATGGATGGATATTCAAATTTAGCAAGATACCGGTGCGTTAAACACACACCAAAAAAAGTAAACAAAGAATCGAGCGTGCACCCACTGACCACAAACTCGCTGTGAGCGCGTGATTTTATATTAAATTAATTATTAAAATTTAGCAAGATACTGGTGCGTTAAACACACAAAAAAAATGTAAACAAAGAATCGAGCGCGCACCCACTGACCACAAACTCGCTGTGAGCGCGTGATTTTATATTACGGTAAATTAATTATAAAAATTTAGCAAGATACAGGTACGTTTAACACACAAACACACACAAAAAAAACATGTTAGCTTAGCGCTACCGGTACCAGACGATACACGAAGGCAGACATTTTTGTACGGTACATTAAACAAAGAAACGCGCACGCACTGACTGACCACAAACTCGCTGTGAGCGCGCAATTTTATATTAAATTAATCTATTAAAATTTAGCAAGATACAGGTGCGTTTAACACAAAAAAATAAAACCATGTTAGCTTACCTGCCGACTCACGAAGGCTCGAAAGTTGTCCAGTTTCTCCTGGTAGTTGGCCGGGAGCTTCTGGGACATGGTGTTCTGGGCCCTGATGGACAGGTCGTGGCGTTTCATGAACCTGAAACACCAGCTCGGACCACCAGCGAACTCCGAGACCCCGATGTCCTTAGCAACAGAGATGGCGTGGAGGCGAAGCTGCACCGTGGAGACCCCTCTTCCACATGCGCGCTCGGACAGGACCCAGGACTTGACTTTGTCCTCCAGTTCTTGCCACCTGGCTTTCATGCCCCTGTTGTCCCGCTTGGACCGCTTCATGGCTTGGATCACTCCCTCTGACTTCCTCCAGCCCCGGATCACCTTCTCACTGACCCCGTACTGGCGGTCAGCGGCGCGGTTCCCTTGCACCACGGCGAATTTGACCACCTCCAATTTAAATTCTGCCGTGCAGGACTTTCTTTTAGGAGGCATGGCTGCTGTTGTCTTCTGGTTCTCTGTAGTTGTTTTGTTGTTCTCGCTGTATCTCCTCACACACTCTCAGAGATGTCGGTTGGGTGATGGGGTTTTATGCTCAATACACAAACAGGTAACGCCTCCAGGCACGTCTGCAGGTACTGTACCGGTAAACAGACTACAGGTCTCTTTAGCACCCATAGCGGCCGAAAGTGGTACTACCATGCGCCCCTAGCGGCCAAAACTGGTACTACCATGCACCCCCCTAGCGGCCGAAACTGGTACTGCACTGCCTGCGCCCCTAGCGGCCGAAAATGGTACTACCATGTGCCCCTAGCGACCGAAAGTGATAACAAGCCATATATAGGTCGCACCTGAGTATATGTCGCAGGCCTTGAAAAAAGTATAAAAAGGTGCGACCTATACTCCGGAAAATACGGTAGTTAGATTGTAAACAGTCAGTTGCTGCTTATTGTTCTGGTTCTGACTGTTAATGTATTTATTAAGATTTTTATTGTTAGTATAGTTTATTTATTGTAAAGAGTGCTGTTTATTTAAAATGTCATCCAAATGGGTTGCTTTTATTTATTTGTACACAAACGTATTGTTTACTTGACATATTATTAAAATAAACATTTTGTAAGTCTTCATTTTGGCTTCTTTTTGTACTGAAATTTTATCGAACCAAGCCCTCCTTGAAACTGTACTGAACCTAAACGAGATTTTAGCGTACCGTTACACCCCTATTTGTTACCGTCTCTTTTTGTCTAGTCTACAGAAATATGCTGAACATCCTTACCCCCTTCTGTCCATTTTGCTTTTGACAGGATGTAGGCTTCTTTGGCTTTGTTGATGTAAATATTGTCTAGTTAGGAGTGTAGGAGGATCGTCATTTGTCATCTTTGTTTAGTAAATGAATGTCGTGAATTTCTCTTACAATGTCAGCTTCTCTTCGTTTGCTGAGTTGACTTGAAATTTGACAAATTTAATTTAAATTTGAGAGTTATATTTTAAGTGATCCCACTTCACTCTATAATTTGATAGTGATGAGTCTTTGTTTAAATCAATGATTGTTCTTTTTATGTCCTGACAAAAGTGGTCATGATTAAGGAGATTCAAACCGAATTTCCCAAATTCTTTGGCGTGCCTTTGTGCATTTGTAGGAGTTAAAGTGAGCTTATTCATACAGTGATCAGTAAGTGGTGCAGCAGAGTTAAGCCTCGGATATAGTCGCGCTCTGGGTATTCGCGCATGCTCCACGGAGTCCGTGCGCTCTCTAGCCACGCGCTGTGTGCGTTTATGGTTGTGCGCTGTTCATTGTTCACCGACAGATGGCAGTAGTGTGAAACCAGTGGGAATGTAGTACGAGAGAGAGTGTAGAACAAGAATCGGTTGACGTCACACATGACAAACAAAATGGCTGCTCGTATTTTTATTCATTAACAAGTGTGGCATTTTATTTTGTTTATATCTTCTATTCTTAATATTTTTAGTTTTGCAGAGGTCAGTTATTCACAGATATGTGTTTTTTTTACTGCCCTGCTGTAGTAGTTTGCATGAGTGCAGCTGTTATGAACATTTTCAAAGACAGTGTTTCAACACTGTCTTTGTTTTTTTCATTATTAAACTTTTTATTTACTTTTTACATTTTTACATTGTGCTTTTTTCAAGTCTTGGTTGCAGTAGTAATAACTCTACAATGACACATTTTAGCGTGTTTATGTTTTAGTTGCATGCATTGTTTAAATCAAATAGAATTAACTGAAAAAGTAATCTGTTTTCATAAATTTTTAATAAAACTACATAACCGAAGACTGTGCCGGAACATTTTTTGCAATGACATTTACCTGACAGCCTGACTTAATCTTTTTGTGTACTACATGGTTAGGTTAGATTTGGGTTATGGGGTTTGTTTCTCTAACGAACACATTTGTTATACTGATCTCTAATCTATTGGTAATCGTAATAAACGGTCCATAAACTCATGCAAAACTGTTATGGAGCATTAATAACCATATAAAAAATGCCCATTAATTGGAGGTGCTACCACTTTTATTTAATTAAAGCTATAGTATGTAAGATTGTAATGTAGTCTGTAACTTTTCAAACAATATATTTTTAACATATTTCTTCACTCAGTCACTATCTACTGACAAACTGATGTTAGACAAAGTAATCTCTGAAAAAAACTATAGTCCCCTTGCTTCTCTATCAGCATTTATAAAAACACTGAAAACACAAGAGTGACCAGGACACTGACAGCCAATAAAAACAGAGTTGTTTGTCACGCCCCAACCCACGCCCCCACCTGTCCCAGCCGCAGCTCGTTCTCATTCAAAGGATTGCAAAGCGATGCAGGACTGTTTTGTATGTGACACAAATTTATTAAATATCCCTTCTTCATCACAGAGCTGGACTTTTATTTTGTTTTTTTGCAAAAGTCAAGTGATCGCTTCATCCTTCACTGACAGGAATGAGAAACGCTGACGGACATGACATGACATGAGTCACGAGCGAATTAATCATGTCCAAACGTTGCTTCGTGAACCTCTGCTGATTTCTGCTGGATTTTCTGTTGTTGTACAACTGCTCCATGGTTTTATAATATTATTAAAAGGTTTTATTATCATATAATCACAGAACTTTGCAGCGCTCCGAGCGGACATGTAGAGGAGGCGGAGCATTCCATTCCAGACATTCCGACCAGCGCTGACAGAAAGAGGAAGTCACGAGCGAATTAATCATGTCCAAACGTTGCTTCGTGAACCTCTGTTGTTTTCTGCTGGATTTTCTGTTGTTGGATGAGTGATTCGTGGTTTTATAAACAGTTATATTATCATATAAACACAGAATATCGCAGCGCAGACAGGAGGAGGTGGAGCATTCCAGACATTCCAGACCAGCGCAGCGACATGAGGAAATCACGAGCGAATTAAATCATGTCCAAACGTTGCTTCGTGAACCTCTGATGATTTCTGCTGGATTTTGTGATGTAGGACTAGCGCTCCATGGTTTTATTTTATTTTATTAGAAGGTTTCATTACCATAAACACAGAATATCGCAGCGGTTCTGAGCAGAGAGCAGCAGGGGGCGGAGCAGATCCCAAGTTCAGCTGCAGAGCACTGTGCCATATATGGCTCTGAGGGGAGGGAGGAGAATGCTTTTCTGCGCTGAAAATATTTCTAAGTCCCAGAGAGTCCCAGAGTGTTCAAATATCGCAGACCCCAGCTTTAAATTAATTTGGGTTCAAGACCAGAATTGTACTCTCAAACATATAATCAGCAGCAGGTTTTGTTTTAGTTTCTGCTAATTGACCTTTCGCAGAAGCCCCGCCCCCTTAGTTACTGTTGCTACGCCCGTCAAGCTTTCTGTAGCCGGTGAGTGTTAGCGCGTCATGACGGGGATAGCTTGTATACCAGTGCGTGTTAGTGACTCATTTTGGAGCAATACCAGCGCAATATCCTCCAGATCAAGGCAAAAGGGGTTACAATATGCAGTGGAGGGATATATTCAAAATATTACAGTACGTTACGAAGGAGACACAACGATCCTTGAGGCTAAAGCATACCGGTCTCAAGCAAAATCTGAGAAACCCCATGACCTTTACCTCAAATGCAACCAGAATACGCTTGTGGACCAGTCCTGCTCCTGCACTGCAGGGTAAGTTTTCTTTTTCAAGTTCTATTTTTTGTTAGTTAAGTACTGTAAAAGTCAAATTTATTAAGTAATACCGGTAAGTTAGCTCGGTAAGTTAAGCTAGTAACTGTATTCAGAGCAGAGGCTAGCTTGTTACTCTGTTCATGGATCTACCTTAGATTATATGTTTTTATTATATATTATATATATTATTTAATATATATATTATTTATTATTATATTATAGCACTCGTGCATTTATTGTAAGTAGTTGTAATCAAACATGTTCAACCCCCACAATCTCAACAGACATTAGTAGTGTGGATGACAAAAACACTTCATTGAACTAGCTTTTACTGATACATATTTGAATCATTGTGACAACAAAAGTTTACCTAAGTTTGAAGTTTAAATAAAAATAAAGAAGTATTTTAAGACATTTGAGTGTGCAGTATTAATCAACCCCTAAACATAGTATTTTGTGGTGCATCCTTTAGCTTTTATAACTGCCAATAAATGAGTTGTTAAGTGCTGACAAACTTTCCACACCTCTAGTCTCGGATTTTAGTCCATTTTCCCTGTGCTGTTTGGAAAAAATTGAATGAAAAACTTTAAATGATAAAACATTAAAATGATTGGGGTGTTGAATAATTTCGATTGCAGGTGTAGCTAGTTACATTATTGTCAAAAGCATTAAATAGAGCTTATGCTACTGTTTTCTTAAAACAGGTTACCAGGTTTTTGCTCACATATTGTGGGCCTTATGCACACCGTGGACCTGTGCCGTGCAAGAAATGCTGACATCTCATGCACAAGCCAGCCCCAGCAGTGGCACAAAGCCAGGGGGAAGAAAATTCATGGACAACCTGTAAGCAGTGTGGTGGTAGCCAAGGCCAAAGTGAACCGCAAGCGGAAACCCATCATGTCCAGTTTTATCCACAATAAGTATGTTTTTTTTCTTCACCTATACTACAGCAACATTGTTAGTCACACTGTTCAGTGTATTCCTGTGCACTGTGACATCAGACAATACTCACCTCCAAATTATTTTTTCATAGGAAAGAGTTAGGTACAGGAGCATATAGTCTACTGAGGGAGATGTCAGATGCACCCATAAGCTATATCACAGATGCCTCTGCACCAGAGGTTGAAGTTGGAGGCAAGAAGTATGCTGTGGGGTGCGGACTAAGCCACCAGGTGAGAAGCACAGATTTGAAACCCAGTCTTCAAGTAGCACTTCTTGATGTTGTGCAAAAAACAAATCTCTTCAGGTTTGTTGTTTCATTAAAAAAAGCAATTTACATATTATAATAAGGTGCTTGCTTATGTGATAAAAAGAGAAAAATAATTTGCATCAGGCTGACAGATACAGTAATATAGACATAAATACATTGAGGACTGAGCCACATAGTATCCAGAAATCTTTATTTGTCTAGCATCTTCCACAGCTCATGTAAACAGACAGCTTAACAGTGGTGATTAAAAAAACATGTTAAGTGTAAGTCATGTGATTTACTAATGGATGCTACTACTGTCCCTTCAGTATGTGTGGCTGGAAGTTTGAAAGCATGCTTACCACATACCAGATGTGATTTATGATTCCTAATCTTGTGTTAGGAATTTTACCAGACACTATCTTGAACTTTTTTATTTTAGCAATAGCCCGCTCTATGTGCACCCTGTGCTTTGCAATACGCTTTGTCTCCAGAACATCTCCTGCTGGCATTTGCCTCTTGGACCTCGAAAATGGTGGCATGTTTAACTGCAGTCCGATTGCTTTAATTTCATCCTCAATCAAAAAACCCTTATCAGCCATTACGCCATCCCCTTTTTGCAAATAGCCATTGTCTATAAGTGTCTCTAGTAAGGGGATGATTCCACACTGTCTGACAATCTCCTTGTCAGACATGGATCCTGTGAAGAGAACAGATGAAAAAATGACAGCACCACGGGGGTCACAGGCAACGAGTGATTTCAGGGTGTTGGTGTTTTTGTAATTTGAAAAGCTCTGACTTTGTAACACCAGTGATGTTGGCCTTTCTATTTTCAGCTCTGTGCAGTCTAATATAGCAAATGTAGATGGGTAGTCGGCTTTGTAGGTTTCAGGCATGTTTTGCATAATGACGTCTCTGTGAGGCCAAATGGGTAATTCACCCAAAATATCAAACATATAATGAATCCATGAATTGAAAATATTACTTGCTGCTTGCATGTGTATATTAAATCTAAATGCAAGGCTTTTCAGATCTTCGTTGTTGCGGAGTTTAATTAAAACAAACAGCAGCTGACTACGAAGGGGCATCTCCCTAATGTCCCAATCATTACGTTTGTATGTTAGGGGTACATTTACTTGAGCGGCGTGGGGATCATTTTGGATGTCAAATATTGTGCACAGTTGGTTGAATCGTTTGTATGTAAAGCCAGTACTGTATTCAAACATTTTTGGGATTTTACTGCTTTCAAGGAGTTCAGGTGTCAGACTTTTCTTTTTAAGTGTGTCAATTTGTGCTTTCAGGTTTTGTATTTCAGTTTCTTGTAATGTCAATTTCAATTTCATGTTGTTGTTTTCCTCTTCTAATTTCTTTTCCTTCTCCGTCCCCTGCTCCTCTTCCATCTCCTGCACCTCTTCCGTCCCCTGCTCTGGGGGTTGCTCTGGACTATCTGTAAAGAAAAAAAGTTGCATTTTAATGATAATTTATATTTTTCATCTTTTACAGCTGCCACTTATTGTCCAAATTGATCTTGGAGCAGCTCCTGTCAGCCAACCAGATGACTTGCCCAACTTTCCTCTGCCGCACCAAGCCACC
>JBBPBX010073743.1:0-17748 GCA_038048925.1 Garcialebias charrua
TATTGAGCTCTTTAGCCCGGATCATCCATCAAAAACAACACAAAAAAGAAAAACTTAAAATGTTGCTCAACACTTTTTATTCCAGTGAATAAAACTAAAATCATTTTATGATTAGGAAACACAAAGTGATGGTCGTTTGGGTCAAACTTTGGAAATGATGTTATGCACTAGCTCAGACAGGATGTTCAGGATAACTCTTGGCTACAACCACAACAAATTCAAGTTTAAAACCCGTAATGTAGCCATTTTTGTTGTAGCTAATGTTGATTACCGTATTTTCCACTCTATAATTCGCACCACTCTATAAGTCGCATTGTCCAATTATTGGCAATAAATTGGAAAAAATCAATAAACGTGTCGCACCTCTCTATAATGCACTATTATGCGTCACCGCTGACACGTCGCGTATGTTGTAACACGTAAACGCGTCACCACTGACAACCCGAAATGTGGACCGGTGGTTAGCTCTGATGCAAATGGCTGCCACACGGAAGGACTTTAACAAGGTTAACACGGTAAAAACAATTATTTGTTTGCTGAAAATTATAGCAAAGATGTGTCTTAGCAGAACTTTTCCTTAATAAATGTACGTAATTGTCAAATCAGCTGGATTTAAAAAGTAGTTTCGCTAGGTGCACCCGCACGGGTGGGACCGCAGCATTTTCTTTAAAATTTAGCAAGATAAACACTTAAAAATATATATTTGTTTAGCTTACATTATAGCAAAAGTGTTTCTGAGCTTAACCGTTCCTTAATAAATTCACGTAATGGTCAAATCTGCTGCAATGTTTCGCTTTGACGTCTTCCAAACCGTCGAATTTTAGCTCAAAAATCTCCTACAGCTAACAGTTTGTAAATGTCCATCTAGTGATTACTTTCTGTAAGTTTGGTCAAAATCTGTCCTGTAGTTCATGAGTTACTGTATTTAGATAAATAGTACTCTTTTACGGTAAAGACGGAGCTATAAGCTAACACATCTACAAAGCTAAAACATCGAATTTTAGCTCAAATGTCTCATACAGCTAACAGTTTGTAAATGTCCATCTAGTGATTACTTTCTGTAAGTTTGGTCAAAATCTGTCCTGTAGTTCATGAGTTACTGTATTTAGATAAATAGTACTCTTTTACGGTAAAGACGGAGCTATAAGCTAACACATCTACAAAGCTAAAACATCGAATTTTAGCTCAAATGTCTCATACAGCTAACAGTTTGTAAATGTCCATCTAGTGATTACTTTCTGTAAGTTTGATCAAAATCTGTCCTGTGGTTCTTGAGTTATTTAGATAAATAGTACCCTTTTACGGTAAATACGGAGCTATAAGCTAACACATCTACGAAGTTAAAACATCGAATTTTAGCTCAAATGTCTCATACAGCTAACAGTTTGTAAATGTCCATCTAGTGAGTACTTTCTGTAAGTTTGATCAAAATCTGTCCTGTGGTTCTCGAGTTATTTAGATAAATAGTACCCTTTTACGGTAAATACGGAGCTATAAGCTAACACATCTACGAAGCTAAAACATCGAATTTTAGCTCAAATGTCTCATACAGCTAACAGTTTGTAAATGTCCATCTAGTGATTACTTTCTGTAAGTTTGATCAAAATCTGTCCTGTGGTTCTTGAGTTATTTAGATAAATAGTACCCTTTTACGGTAAATACGGAGCTATAAGCTAACACATCTACGAAGCTAAAACATCGAATTTTAGCTCAAATGTCTCATACAGCTAACAGTTTGTAAATGTCCATCTAGTGATTACTTTCTGTAAGTTTGATCAAAATCTGTCCTGTGGTTCTTGAGTTATTTAGATAAATAGTACCCTTTTACGGTAAATACGGAGCTATAAGCTAACACATCTACGAAGCTAAAACATCGAATTTTAGCTCAAATGTCTCATACAGCTAACAGTTTGTAAATGTCCATCTAGTGAGTACTTTCTGTAAGTTTGATCAAAATCTGTCCTGTGGTTCTTGAGTTATTTAGATAAATAGTACCCTTTTACGGTAAATACGGAGCTATAAGCTAACACATCTACGAAGCTAAAACATCGAATTTTAGCTCAAATGTCTCATACAGCTAACAGTTTGTAAATGTCCATCTAGTGAGTACTTTCTGTAAGTTTGATCAAAATCTGTCCTGTGGTTCTTGACCTATTTTGCTAACGAACACTGAGCTAACAGTAGTTACCTCCAGAGCAGGAGGCCGGGCTGCGACAGAGTCAGTCCGACCAGAGGAGGCTGCCGTCGGACACATGAGGTGGGAACGGTCGGTGTACCCTAGCGGACAAAAGTGGTACTGCACCATTTTTGCCAAAATGAAAAACTGTCATATCTGAGCCAAAAATTGGTCTAAAAACATAGGAAAAAAAATCCATAAACATGTCGCACTGCTCAATAAGTCGCAGGGCATGCAAATTAGGCAAAAAGGTGCGATTTATAGAGCGGAAAATACAGTAGTTGTTGAGACCATCCTGAATTGGCTTCATTAAAATGCTGATCATTTGCAGTGAAGGCTTTGCTAACATGTGCTCATTGGTTCATGAGATATTTTGCTAACAGACAAACATTGTTGACTCCAACAGTTAACGTTAAAGCTTTAAGCGAACATCTCATGCAAAAAATAACCTATAATGTGTGTTGGTAATGATTCTCAGCTACAACTACAGCAAGTTTTAGCACAATATCTGTAACATTTACTAAACTATAGCATTTTTTAATGGTCAGTTGGCTGGGCTGGCCATCTTAAAATAGAATGGCTCCAAGAATTAATATTTTCTGATAGTTTTATTAAAATCCATCCAATGGTTCATGAGATATTTTGTTAAGAGTCATACAGAAATTACTCCAAATATTTATTAGCATTATTTTAAACAAATATATTGTGATATGTTTTAGCACTTTAGAATATATGTTGGTTATTATGTTACGTTACTTCCTCAACAAGTTTTAATTTATTTAATTTAATAATCTGTAAAACTGGCAGAATTAGAGTTATTATTTATTTAAGGTGCATGAAACATTGTTCCCCGTGTTAGGCTGCTGTAATGAGAAAAAGGTTATTGTTTTGTAGGATTAACGTTTCATTACCTCACTTCGTACGTGCAAGAGCACAGGTCGAAAATCAGATTTATTTATTTATTTATCTTTTACAAAAATCAATACTTCATATCTATGCAATGTATATTTTCTGCCTCCTCTGGACTCAGGCTCATGATTGTGCTATCTGCTGGTCTTTCAATGCATACAGACGATATTTTCCTCTTTAGCCTCCCAGACACAAGCAGGGCTTGCAGATGTGTGACCTGATCGTCTTCCAGCGGAGGCTCTTTTCATGCCAGTGTGCTGACTCGGACTTTTCCACATACTCTTATGAAATCGGAGTAGGAGACACAAGAGCTGTCCAGTAGCCATGTCTGAATGGCTGAGAGTGCACACAAACACACGTGCATGCATCTGTGCAAGCAGACTTCTCACAACCACTTGCACGTAGATCTATATGTGCATGCAGTAAAACATACAACAAGCAGGTCAATAGCTTTTAGTAGCAAGATTTACTGATTCATGTCTACGGGGCTCGAGTGTGTCCTGTCCCTTATAGCCTGATGAAGTTGTTCGACTTCCCAAATGTTGTTTACATTCAAGGAAGAGGCTGAAAGAGAAAGGAAAGCTGATTCAAAATAATACGCTGGTGAAGATTCAAAATAAAATAATAAATAAAATAAATAAATAAATAAATAAATAAAATAGTAACAAAATAAAATAATAAATAAAATATTATAATAAAATATATAATAAAAATAAAAATAAATAAAATAAGCAAATAAATAAATAATGATAATAATACAAATATAATAAAGTAATAAATAATAATAATACATAATAAAATAAATAAAAGTTGCAAAATAATCTAACATTTTCACCAAGAAACAGTCCATTTATTGCCAGTTTTCAGTAATTTTCCCATAATGTTTTCCTTTGTCAATTTATATTTGGATGATTATAAAAGTAGAAAATTTATTTTTGAGAGATTTTTTTCCAGCTATATAAACACATTAATCTGCCTTATAAAACATTTTAAACCCCAGCTTGTTGAAACTTCTAAACATGTCAATATGACTTTTTCCCAATCTGACAGCCAAACATCTTATCTTTTATTCCCCCTCCCAATTAAGATGCCTCCTGGCGTCACATTCACAAGAGGTTTTATCCCATGAATACAGCTGATGGACTTGATTTGTCCTGCTTTTCTCCGACCTCAAACAGTTTGGGGTTTTCTTAAGAGTAATTAAGAAGGTCGTTGTACTAAATGCTTTTGCAAATATTTTTGAATTTTCCTTATTTTTGGGAGGTCTTGGTTAAGTCAGGGCTATGATTCTTAAGTTGGATTATCAAGTCTTGTGTAGTGATAGATCAGTGTAGTGATAGATCAACTGCAAGAAGAGAAAATGGTTTAAGGAAAAAAAACCTAGATAGTAAGGACAACATATGGTGGTATTATGTTTAAACTAATATATTTAGAGACTTGCAAAGTTCCAAAACCCATAAAGGTCACATAAAAACTGTTTTAGAGTTGACTTTATTGAATGATATTGATATTTTGCTAGTGGGCATTAAAATGTTTTTTTGTTTGTTTTTTGCTTATTGTGTTAGCATCAGCATTTTTTTTTTCAACTTAGTTATTAACCTTTATTTACCCAGGCAAATCCCATTGAGATCACAGATCTCTTTTGCAAAGGAGGCCATGGCCTGAAGGCAGCCTAACATGCATGTTTTTGAACTGTGGGAGGAAACCAGAGTACTCAGAGAAAACCTGCACAAACACAGAAAACATGCAAACTCTACACAGGAGAACTCCAGGTCCAAACTGGGGATTGAACCCATGACCTTCTTGCTGTGAGACAACAGTACTGTACTATAGCCACTAACCCATTGTGCTACCAACATTTCCAACTAAATGTGCAAAAGACCATTAAGGATAAAATAAAGAAAAAGGCTGGATGAAGCAACAACAATTGTGTATTCAGAATATTGCAGTATAGCTTGAATATGTTTATTTGTATGTGATAAATGTTTACAAATTCGCATTCTACCCAAAATCAAGAATTTGCACATTCATACAGTATTTTGGTCTTCAGGGTTTTTCCGAGTTTTGGTAAAACAGACTGAAAGCAGTTTGTTCAGTCATTTATTCATTTGTTCCGTTTATACATTTTAACTTACCCTGAGTCTCAGAATTATAATGAAAAAATAATTAAAATGGGACCATAAATTAAAACAATGACGTGCAAACTATAAAATTTAGATAGCTGGCTTTGTGTTTTTAAATGTGCATGTGACCAGCCTGGCTTCTACAGTGTTGAGTGAGTTTGATGCAAATTTCAAGTTAGCCACTAGATGTCACTAACTAAAGTACAGTAGTCCCTCGTTTATCACGGGGGAGCCGTACCCTGAAGCCCTGTGATTAGTGAAAAACCATGAAGTAGCGATACTGTAGTCAAAGTTCAAGTTTAAGTTCAAGTACAGTAAACTTTATATTAAGACTTTAGAAACCCTTCCCACACGCGTGTGTTCTAAACTCTTAAACCTACATCATTTTAACAACATACGTTACTAAATTTTACTTACCAGTACTAGCTCTGCAGAACAGCACCAGCTCTGGTTCCGGTCTAACTCTGTTCTATTCCGACTTGGTTCATTTCTGCAGACCTATCCTGCAGCAATGGAGCCCACAATCAGTCCTCTAAACTCTTAAACCTACTAATTTTAACAACATACAGTACTTATACGAAAATTAGCTACAAAATTTTACTTACAATGGCTTTGAAGAACAGGAGCGGTTCAGTTCTGTTCGACCAGATAGATCACATATGTCAAAGTCCCGGCTCGCGGGCCAGATCCGGACCACAAATTAATTATTTATGGCCCCTTGGATGATATTTAATTACTATTAGAAACGGCCCGTAGGCCACAGCCGCCCGCTGGTGTTTTGCACGCACCAACACTACATTCCCCACAATGCAATGGTAGTAGGGGTGGGGCCAATCCGGAGTCGTGTCTCATGAACCCAGAGTAATAAGACCCGCCTCACGTCACATTCAGGAAATCCATTTCATAGTTTGCAGCCAACTACAACGTGCGGACTGTGAGTAGCACTTTAGCTAACAGCTAGCCAACTTTTCATCGTAACATGTCCGCTGTGTGGAAGTATTTTACACTAAACACCACAAGACAGCAACGTGCAATGTCTGCAGAGCCATAGTGCCACATTAAACTGCGGTCAAGTTAGTTTTATGTTGGATATTCGAGCTCTGGGGCTTCAGCGTGACGCCACTCTCGCTGAACTGAAAATGGGAGACCGACCGCGGCCAGCTGCGTCCAGTCCGACCCACTGTCTGACCGTCTCGTAGGAGGGACAGGCTGAGAGCGGCTGAACGAAATAAGAGCGCCCGCCCCGGATTGAACAAAAAGAACACACCACTGAAGCCACTGAGTTCAAATGTTCACCGAGAAGTTGCTAAACTTCATCATAGTTAATGACCAACATCTATCAGCTGTAGAAAATGAAGGATTTCGCAGCTTGATACTTGCAGCCAACAGTAAACAATCATTAAAAATCATATTAATAAAAAATAATAAGAAAACTGTATAAAAACTAAATATAAACAGCTACATTATAAAGCAATGTAAAATACTAAAAGCAGGAACATGTCTGTGTTGATTTATGCCAAGAACTTAGCAGATGTAAAGCTATGTAATATTTTATTTAATTCATTTATTCATTCATTTAAAAGAGACAAAATAAAACAAATTCATCAAAAAGAAAACACTGAATGAAAAGAGTGCAGAAAGAAAGAAAAAAAAATCTTATATCACCCCCTTATAATAAACATTGAACCAGTCCGGCCCTTGGCTTGTAGCAAATTTGTGTTTTATTTGGCCCTCTGTGTATTTGACATTGACACCCCTGCGATAGATGAAAAAAGTCCCAGTGCTGCATGACTGAAGCCCACCATTGCTGCTCCAGGAGCAAGGCTGCCCAGGATTTAATCCACCACCTCTGGCCTGATCCGGACCAGCACTGTGCGACAGTGCGACCAGAACCAGGCTGAACCCCGCAGCTGTCTGTTCCCTGCAGCTCCCAGGATCTGGGTCACACTGAGTCCAGATCAACTGCAGCCCAGCTACTCATCAGTGAAGATACAACTTGAAGGATGAGTTCAGCTTCAGAATTATTCAATACTTTCCTCCTGCCAGTTATGCAAGCTTATTATCGTTACTTCTAACTTTGGCTTCAAGCAGCGGTTGGAAGCAGTGTTAACTTCTGGGAAGTGAACTGATGGCTTCTGGGTAACGTAGTTCTTTAGACTAGCAAAACAGTGAAGGTTTGATGAAAGGAAAACTACAAAATGATGACACATTTTATTTTTGAAAATATTATGTACAGTAAACAAACCACGATAGAGAGTTTTCGAAAGTTGAACCGCGATGTAGCGAGGGACTACTGTACACCGTTTCTTTAATATTACAATTAATTTACTCCTCAGTGGAAGCTTTAGTTAAATCTAAATGCACAGCTTTGAATACAGAAAGTATGTTGTAAAAATTTGACGATGACAGCAACCAATATTTATTCTACAACCTATAATCTGCAATGTTGCCAGAGCTTTAAAGGATGAAATATCTCTTTATACTTCTCAGTACTTTTCAAGTCTGCTCAAAAATATATAGTACTGGTAATAATAACTAATTTCACACACACACAAAATAAATAGGTTGCATGTGTGCAATGAAAACTGAACCGTAAAGGGGGTAAAACTTTTTATTCTTATCAACTTATTTGTGAATTTGAATGCAACTTTCCCCTTAATTTAAAATCCCACACATCATGGATCAATTTGAAAAAAAAAACTGTGTGCTTTCCTCACTTAAAGGTGGAGTCTGCAGTTTCTGTAGAACATCAGCACTTAGAAAAAATTTCAACAAGCAAAGCATTCTGATCCCTCCCCCTCAGAGCCATATATGGCACTGCCCCCTTGTGGTCTGTTAAAATTCAAATTCAAGCTCTGTTTTTATTGGCTGATTCGAATTCAAGCTCGGTTTTTATTGGCTGGTTACAAACTTTGTTTTTATTGGCTGGAAAATGGCGGGTCACTTTTTCTTTTTAGAAATGCTTATTTACCACCTGGAGAAGCAAGGGGACAATATTTTTTTTTGTTTTTTTCAGAGATTACCTCTCTAACATCAATCTAGTGACAGAGTGAAGAAATATGTTAAAAATATATTGTTAGAAAAGTTACATATAGCAGCTTTAAACTTACATTGGTTGACGCCATTGATAAATGCTTAAAAACTCCCAAAATGACAAAGGACGTTCAGTAAGGAGCAAGCATGTCAGTGACTCCTCGTACGATCTTTCATTAAAGCTGTGCACAACTTCAAGATGTTTTCTACTCCATTCCTTATGTGAAAACCTCAAACTAAACTTGCAACATTTCTCGCTGGGTGCACGTTCTGTCTGCACTTACAGACGGAACTAACAGAGATGATTTGATCTCCGTCCTTCTAACCTTTCCTTTTTCTCTGCCTTCACCTTTATACTACCATTCCATTTATTCCAAAACCCCCACCCCGCTCGCACTTCCATGTCAGTTTATTTCGAACAAACAAAAATGATTAATAGAAATTTGAAGAAACATGGGAGCAGCATGTTTCTGGCAGTGAGGTGCCAAGTGGAGATGTGTATTTGTGTGTGTGCTGAGTAATGATGTGCTCATGTTGCATGCGCGTTTGTGTGTGTGTGAGTTTTAGGGCAGAGGTATAGAGAGGAGGGTTGACCACACATGTTTACCAAGGGAGCCCGGGAGACCTGTAGTGAGCCTCCCTCTCCTCTGATTGGCTCCAGCAGCTCTTCCTGTGAGTCTGAGCCTTTCATTGGCCGGTCGGGGGAGAGAAATGGGGGACAAATGTGCAGGAGATGATATGAAGAGCCAGCTCTGCCAGGACATTCACAAACACTTTCCCAAGATTAACATAAGGCCATATGCTAGTGAAGATTCTCAGTCATCCAGGACATGATAAAATAAAATAAAAGCGTTCAATACAGAAGGAAAAGGAACAGAAACACATTAAAAAATCTCTCCAAACATGTGGATATCCTAACTGGGCCTTTGTCAAGTCAGCGAGGAAATCTACAAAACACAATAATGAACAGAAAAAGGAGAACAGATGAAAAAACATTGTCATCCCTTATGTGGCTGGAGTATCAGAGCATTTCAGAAGGATTTTCAACAAACGCAACATCCCAGTACATTTCAAACCCAGCAGGACTCTCAGACAGAGGCTGGTCCACCCTAAGGACAAAACACCTACACACAAACAGAGTGGTGTAGTGTACGCGGTCCAGTGCAGCGAGGACTGTCCGGACCTCTACATTGGGGAAACTAAACAGCCTCTTCACAGAAGAATGTCCCAACACAGGAGAGCCACCTCCTTTGGACAAAACTCAGCTGTTCACCTCCACCTCAAGGACAAGGGACACTCTTTTGAGGACCAGAATGTGCACATTTTTGACAGAGAACACAAATGGTTTGAGAGGGGTGTGAGGGAAGCTATTTATGTTAAGAAAGAAAAGCCTTCTCTTAACAGAGGAGGAGGTCTCAGAGTCCAACTTTCAAAAACATATGATGCAGCTTTAGGTCTGATTCCCAGACGGTTCACACCTGATGGGAACAGGAGCCGCTTCTAACAAAGACCTTAAGAAACACCTACTGTTAAGGTGTGAGGTGTGATTTGTCAATTAACATAGGTATGTGTGTGTGTGTCTTCTCTCAGCATTTAAAACATCACTCCTAAACTCTGCTCTTTGAATTGAGAAAGCTTTTCGGATGAAGAGCGAAACGTCTTCTGTTACAAATAAAGTCCAGTTGTTTCTGTATTGAACGCTTTTTTTGATAAGGCCATATGCTCGAGGGAAGGGGCTCTCGGGCCCTCTTTTACTTGGGCTCCTCCGTTATTTGAACAGAAGAAACCATTCAGGAACAAAGCCCGTGAAGAACTTGAAACCGGAGAGAGGGAAAATATGATTTAAAAGTGTTAATTGATACACAAGAGCTGCTTCAGCTCCACGATAAGGTTGATTAATTGCAGGTTGTTAAAGCCGAGGAGAAGGAGGGGGCAGCAGCGGTGTGGTGTGACGTAAAGATTAGGTTGAGGAGTACAGAAAACGAGTGATACATGAAGTGAGCAGAGTCTCCTCGTCAGGCCCGATGAGCCTGGCGCTTGACAGCTCTCTGCCATGAATTCCTTCATTGTATAATGTGGCCTTGTGCGGCCCCTGGACACTTGGAATTAATGCACGTACGCACGCACACATACTTGTGTCTGAACATTTACAAAAATAAATGCCTTACAGAATTTTGCTGTGGAGAGAATTTTCAGATTTTCTGAGAACCTTTTTTGGATTAAAGATTTGTTTTGGTAATTTCTTTGATTTCACCTTTTGACGAGGTCATTTGTCATGTACAGTGTATACGTTATGTAGAGTGCGTGGAATGCAGTTTGATCGGTCTTCATTTCTGACTATGAAACTAAAAATAATTTGTGCAATAAACTTCAGCCAATAAAATAAACAAGGTAATGCAAAAACACATTAGGACAACCTAAAAACTTGTAATAAAATTTTAACAATGTAAATGAAACATGACCAAGGGTGAAAATGACATTCAGTTGTCCATTGAAGATTTTCTGAATACATCAGAGTTTGATGTACCGTTATGTAGGCAGGAATGTAACCTCTTCGTTTGGGGCTGTTGGCTGCCCAGCAAACTAGTGGTGATACAGCTGTAAATAGCTGAGGGTGTGGACTGGAGGTTTGGCCTATATTTAGACGTTGAACTTGACTTGTAGATCTTGTATATTTAAAATCAACCTATTGAACACAAAATATTTGTCCCCATCTATCCATCTACCTGTATATATGTAGACACACTCACATACATACATACATACATACATATGTCCTTTTGGAAGTCATACGTTTATAGTATATGTTATTTTTCATCAGTTTGGAAGTCATAATATACAAGTATTATATTATTTTTATGGTGACATTATTTACATAAACACTCCTACAAGCACCCTGCAGATGTTGGATGCTGCCTATCATGGCGCATTAAGATTAATAACTGGCTGTGACTACCGTACCCACCACTGCACCCTGTATTCATTAGTTAGCTGGTCATCATTAACTTCACGCAGACTCACTGGTACGTTTTCATCTTTAAATCACTTTTTGGTCTGCTGCCTTCATACATGTTTCCCTACATGTATCTGCGTGAGTGCAGCTACAGCGTGCACGCTCAGGACATTATTACATGCAGTGTCCCCTTAGTGCGGACTGAACTTGGCAAAAGGGCTTTCTCCTACTCCGGTCCTGTTCCCTGGAATGTCTTGAAAAAGATCTGAAGCTAGTAGTATAAAAAGTATATCTATAAAATAAACTGAAGGTTCTAGCATTGACATTTGCAAAGAGTGGCACAGCAGCATATAAGTTAATGTACACAGTATATGTATGAGGTAGTTGATGTTGGTATAGAGGCAAAGTGGCATATGCAGTGAGGCACATAAGGCACATTTGGCATCCTTAGATAAGGCTAGTCAGAGAATGCTGTATATGTATCAGCAGTAGTGTAGATAAAAGTAGTGTAAATGTAAACAGTAGTAATAAATGTAAAGCAGTAGTAATAAATGTAAACAGTATTAATAAATGTAAACAGTGAATGTAAACAGTAGTATGACTATAGGCAGTAATGTAATACAAACATTAGTGCAAATATGAGAAGTAGTGCAAACTGAATGAGCACATGACCGAGAGTTTAGTGAATAACCCGTTTGATGACACAGGGTCCAGTGTTAAAAACTTTGTGTTGAGTGGTAATGTGTGAGAAAGTTTTTTGTGTTAAGGCAGTTCAAATGGGAGGGGAGGCAGAGCAGGCAGAGTGTTTAGCATCCTGACTGCCTGATGAACAGAGCTGTCTCTCAGTCTACTGGTACGAGCCTGGAGACTCCTCAGTCTCCTCCCTGATGGCAGCAGTCTAAAGCGGCTGTGTAGTGGGTGTGTGGGATCACCTGCCATGCAGAGGGCTTTCCGAGTGAGGCGTTTGCTGTGTA
This sequence comes from Garcialebias charrua, assembly GCA_038048925.1. Classification (NCBI taxonomy): domain Eukaryota; kingdom Metazoa; phylum Chordata; class Actinopteri; order Cyprinodontiformes; family Rivulidae; genus Garcialebias; species Garcialebias charrua. The sequence goes on from JBBPBX010073743.1 coordinate 12,169, forward strand.
AGTCCTGCAGTGAGGGCAAGGAGGTGCCGACGATCTTCTCAGCTGCTCTCACGATGCGCTGGAGGCTCTTGCGGCAGGATGCAGTACATGCACCAAACCACACCGTGATACAGCTGGTCAGGACACTTTCTATGGCACCCCTGTAGAAGGTGCACATGATGGGGGTTGAAGCTCCAGCCCTTTTCAGCTTGCGGAGAAAGTAGAGGCGCTGGTGAGCCTTCTTGGCCAGTGATGCAGTGTTCCTGCTCCAGGACAGGTCCTTCAAGACGTGCACTCCCAGGAACTTGGTGCTGTCCACTCTCTCCACTGCGGTGCTGTTGATGGTCAGAGGGGCATGTTGTGCATCCCTCTTCCTGAAGTCCACAACAATCTCCTTTGTCTTCTCCACGTTGAGAGTGAGATTGTTGTGTCCGCACCACAAGGCCAAGTGGCTCACCTCGTTCCTGTAGTCCGTCTCATCGTTGTTGCTGATGAGACCTACCACTGTTGTGTCGTCCGCAAACTTGATGAAGTGGTTGGAGCTGTACGATGGTGTGCAGTCGTGTGTTAGCAGGGTGAATAGAAGGGGGCTCAGCACACATCCTTGTGGGGCCCGTGTTCAATGTGATGGTGCTAGATACATAAATACTTTCTCTTGGAGCAAAATAAAACAGGATCTGCTAACATTTTAGTGTGAACATTGCATTTATTTTAAATCTTTAAAAAGGCGTTTGAGTGAAAGACAGAAAAATTAAGCGTGGTTTAATGTTAATACGGCCACAAAGGCTTTAACTTACAACATTTTTCATTGAAGGTAAAACCTAAAATAAATAAAAGGGACTAAATGAATAAAGGACTTGATTACAAGAATAAAACCAGAAAGCTGTTTTAGTTAAATAACTCACCGCTAAGAAAACATTTATTTGCATACTCTATAATAAATACCATCTTATTGATTCAAAGAAAATCAAAAACAAAAAGATGGCAGAAAAAGAAGAGGATAAGGATTCTAGTCTGATGGATCTGGTCACAGGGTGATGTTAGTTCATGCCCATGATCTCCCGTCCGCAGGACACAAAGGCGATAAAGCCACGCTGACGGCATTAAAACAAATTGCCTATTGGCCTGGAATGAAAAAGGATGTAAAGGATTACATTGAAGGATGCGTGGTCTGCGGCCAGTTTCAGCCAACCAGACCACTTCACAAAGCACCACTGCAAAGCAGAGGCATTGCATTCCCATGGTCTGATCTCCAGATCGACTGGGTTGGACCACTCACTAAGAGCTCTATAGGAAATAAATATTTCCTCACGGTAACCTGTGCATTTACCAAATGGGTAGAATGCCTACCAGCTCCTAACGACATAGCACAAACCACTGCTATGTTGTTAATGAATCATATATTCTCAAGGTTTGGACTTCCCCTTAGGGTGAACTCAGACCAAGGTACACACTTCACAGGTGAAGTGATGAAAGAACTGTGGAAGACGCTAGGCGTCAAGGCCAACTTTCATGTCGGCTACCACCCACAGGCTTCAGGCCAAGTAGAGAGAGCAAACAGAACTGTGGTGAGTATTTTGAAGAAATACGTGGCTGCAAACCACAAGGACTGGGATGTGAAACTCCCTCTGGTCCTCATGGCCATAAGAGCCACTCCACACACATCAACTGGCATCTCTCCCTTCGAGATGATGACCGGTCGACAAATGACTCTCCCTCTACACCTGTTGTACCAACCAGGCGACGCCGCCATGGCGACAGCCTACACTACACAACAATACATGAAAGATTTGAATGTACACCTCAGAAACACTTTTGCTTTCGCCCAGAAAAACCTGGAAAAATCCGCTGAAGGACGCAAGGCGTACTACGACCAGAAGGCCTCTCACAATGAACTCCAAGTGGGAGACAGAGTCTGGTACTATACGTTCACCCCAGCAACCGGGAAAAGAGGGTCCGAGACCGGAACTCTCGCCCGCAAACTGATGCCCAGGTGGACTGGACCTCATCTGATAACAGACAAAGTGTCCTCAGTCGTCTACAAAATCAAAATCAGCAAAGGCCGTAAAGAGCCAATTGCTAAATGGGTAACGATGATGATGATTAATTCAATTTATAACGCACTTTTCATTAGTGAAAATCTCAAAGTGCTACACACATTGAATGCTATACACATTCATACATCGGTAGCGGCAGACTACCATGCAAGGTGCTTTCCAGTCCTACCGGGAGCAACTCGGGGTTAAGTGTCTTGCCCAAGGACACAACGACACATGGTGTGGGGAACCGGGATTCGAACCGCCAACCTTCCGATCGGGGGACGACTGCCATTACCACTACGCCACGGCTGCCCCTCGGGTACATCAAAATCAGATCAAACCTTACAAGGCGTTCAATGACTCCACAAAAGACAAAGATCTCACAAACTTACCGACTTCATGGGATAATAAGGTAGCCCAAACACAAGTTAGTAAATAAACTAATCAGGTTTAAACTACCGTATTTTCCACCCTATAAGTCGCATTGTCCAACTTGAACGTAGGGTGAACTTAGAAACGCTAAGTCTAATACCCACAACAAAAAACTAACCTTAACCCTCTGGGGGTCTAAGGTCTAAATGTCCGTTTTGGTATAAATTTGTATTTACCCTTATATTTCCATCATAAAAACTATTTATCTGGCCTTGTTAGGCCCGAGCAGCTAAGCGCTGCGAAGGCCTATTGTAATTCGAATGTTTATTATTATTAGGCCCGAGAAGCTAAGCGCTGCGAAGGCCTATTGTAATTGTACTGATTATTATTATTAGGCCCGAGCAGCTAAGCGCTGCGAAGGCCTATTGTAATTGTAGTGTTTATTATTAGGCCCAAAGCAGCTAAGCGCTGCGAAGGCCTATTGTAATTCGAATGTTTATTAGGCCCGAGCAGCTAAGCGGTGCGAAGGCCTATTGTAATTCGATCGTTTCTTATTATTAGGCCCAAGCAGCTAAGCGCTGCGAAGGCCTATTGTAATTCGAATGTTTATTATTATTATTAGGCCCGAGCAGCTAAGCGCTGCGAAGGCCTATTGTAATTCGATCGTTTCTTATTAGGCCCGAGCAGCTAAGCGCTGCGAAGGCCTATTGTAATTCGATCGTTTCTTCTTCTTATTAGGCCCGAGCAGCTAAGCGCTGCAAAGGCCTATTGTAATTGTAGTGTTTATTATTTTTTTTTATTATTTTTTTTATTCTTCCCCTAAAAGAAGTGGCTTTTTGGGGGCCTTAACATTAATGAAAACTCACCAAATTTGGCGGACTCGTCAGGACTGGTGAAAAATTACATATTTTGGGGGCTTGGCAAAAATTGCCACAGAAACGGCTCAAGAGCGCCCCCTAGAAATTTTCAAAATACCCTCCGCATTGACCTTAGTTTGACGTAGAATCATGAAATTTGGTACACTTGTCCAACTCACCAAGAAGCACAGAAAACCCTCTGGCACCAACGTTGTACGATAAATGGTAAGGCGGCCATTTTGGATCGATGACCAAATTTTTACACCTTTTTGGCCGTTTACAGCCTCCGCATTTGAACGAACTCCTCCTAGGGATTTCGCTCGATTTGGTTCAAACTTGGCCAGTTTCTTCATAAGGCACGGGGGAACAAACAATATCAAAATTGTGCGTTTTCATGAATGCTGAAGGGGCGGGGCCAGACGTCAAAGTTGGACATCTCGCCATGAAAAACGAAACGCTTACAGCTCTTACACGAAAAGAGTCTAATACATCAAACCTTCAGTTATTGACCCACATCCGGTCCCCTGCAAAACTGTATGGTCAAATCATGACATCACTTAAGCCACGCCCCCTGACAACAGGAAGTGTAAAGTTTTAGGTTGAACGGTCCATATCGGACCCCTGTTACCTAATCAGCGTGACATTGTGTCCAGTGACCGAAGACATGTTGGTGTAACAAGCTTTCCAGCACTGATCGTTTTGGGTGGAGCATGTGGGCGTGGCGACATGGCGAAGTAAGACGTAACGCCGTCACCATACGTTTGGTTCTAAACTCCACAGATTTGATCCGAGGAGTACCAAAATCAGTATGATCGATCATTGCCCACTCTTTGAAAAGGTGTCTATGCTAATTAGCAAATAGCCTCCATAGCGCCCCCTAAAATATTTAGAAACATCAGCTCCAAGCCATTTTTGGCCCGAAAATTCGGAAAATCGGTGAATATATGTATCTTCTCAGGATCTACGAAAAACTCTCTTGGAGCACTGGTCAAAAACCAACACGAAGTCGGCCATTATGGGTCAAAGGTCATTTTCCGACGTTTTTGAATTACGTATTTAAACAAACTCCTCTTAGGGATTTTGAAGGATTACCTTTAAACTTGGTTAACATGCCCTTAACACATTGGAAAGTAAAAGTTATCAAAAGTGTGCATTTTCGTTTATGCTAAAGGGGCGTGGCCAGGCTTCAAACTTGCGCTTCATGCGTCCCCTACATTATTTCTATAGTCACATCTCAGTGATACATCATCCGATCTGAACCAGATTTATTGTGCATAATCAGTGAGACCTTGTGGACACATTGATATTGTTGTTTAACATATGACTCCAGAGCGCCCCCTAGATTATTCAAACTGTTATATCTTAGTGATACATCATCCGATCTGAACCAGATTTATTGTGCATCATCAGTGAGCCCTTGTGGACACATTGATATGGTGGGCTAACATTTGACTCAAGTGCGCCCCCTACATTATTTCTATAGTTATATCTCAGTGATACATCATCCGATCTGAACCAGATTTATTGTGCATCATCAGTGAACACTTTGACACACATTGATAATGTTATGTAAATTTTTACTCCAGTGCAGCGAAGTCTGCTCAGACCGTTACATCGGAGAAACGAAACAACCTATCCACAAAAGAATGTCTCAACATAGGAGAGCAACCTCCTCTGGACAAAATTCAGCCGTTCACCTCCACCTCACGGACAAGGGACACTCCTTTGAGGACCAGAATGTTCAAATTTTGGACCGAGAACACAGATGGTTTGAGAGAGGTGTGAAGGAAGCTGTGTATGTTAAGAGAGAAAAACCTTCTCTTAACAGAGGAGGAGGTCTGAGATTTCAACTTTCTAAGACTTATAACTCAGTTTTGGATTTGATTCCGAAACGTTTTACACTGGATGGGAGCAGGGATGTCTTGTCTGTAAATTAGACTAACAAAGTTCTCTGAGTAGCCTCTGTTGTTGTTTGGGAGGTGTTGTTTGTCAATTTACATACAGTTTTGTGTCTTCTAACAGAGACCTCAAGGGAACCTCCTACTGTTTAAGGTGTGATCTTTCAATTTACATGTATGTGTTACAAACCCCCCTTTGTTAAGCTGGGATGTGTCGTTTTGTCAATTTAAATAGAATGGGCATGTTAGTTAATTTGTGGTGTTATTTCAGTTTCCAATTTCATATGTTGGTGCGTGACTTGTAAGCCTGTATAAAACTTCTCGTTCTCACAGCTTCCATTCAGAATTGAAAAAGACTTCTGGACAGAAGTCGAAACGTTTTCTGCAACAAATAAAGTCCAGTTGATCCTGTATTGAACGCCTTTTTTGATATCA
>JBBPBX010073744.1:0-17748 GCA_038048925.1 Garcialebias charrua
AAAAAAAAGTTCGCTGATTTTTATGCAGGCGCCAGGCGGGTCAAACCGGACGCTTTCTTTCTTTAAATTTAGCTAAATAAACGCTTAAAAATATACAGTATTTCTTCGCTGACTTATGGGTGATAGTAGACGTACTCCTGAGTTTGACGAAATGTTCAAATCAGCTGGATTTAAAAAAAAAAAAGTTCGCTGAATTTTATGCAGGCGCCAGGCGGGTCAAACCGGAGCTTTGTTTCTTTAAATTTAGTTAAATAAACGCTTAAAAAATATATTTCTTACCTCACTACAGCAGATGGGCTCCTGAGCTGAACCAAATGTGAAATCAGCTTGATTTAAAAATCCGCGGTGTGGTTTATGAGTGGTATCTTGCAAACAAAAACAGCGAACCTCACAGCTAATAGCAGCTACATCCATAGCAAGGGGCGGGCAGCGACAGAGTCAGTCCGACCAAAGGAGGCCTTTTTCGAACACATGCATGTAGAAACTTCTGGGCAACTTCATGAGCAGCTCCGTGACTCACGTGACTTCCTGTAGCCGGTGAGATGGGTGATACCAAATTATTTGCAGGGGAGGGGGTCAGTCCTCAGGGAGTTTGTTAAAAACATGCAGCAATTTTACTAAAAAATTTGAATGAATAAAGAAAATCAATTATTGATGTAAGATATGTATAATGACGAAATGATTTCATTTTATTGGGGGGGTTAAATGACCGGATCAAATTATTGGGGGGGTCAAAACCCCCCTAACCCCCGTGTAAATTACGCCTATGGTTTTCACCCATCTGGTTCGATCTGAACCATTTTGGTTTCTTTCTCCCGCGGATACCCCCACTTTGTGGTTTGTCAGGTTGAAAGGTCTGTTTCTTTTCGCCTTTGTTAGGAGAGGGAGTTGATGAACTTGTCCCTTCTAGCTCCAGCGAGTGGGATTTGACCGCTTCATTCGGGGACACCTGTAAGGGTGTTTTGGCTAGCATGTTAGCTGCAAAGACATCCGCAGCACACTCTACTATTTCATTCAAAGATGTTGCTTCTAAATCACCCCAGGCCAAGTTCCATGGCAACTCGAATCTAACATCAGGGATTAGATTATCCCTGAAAACAGATTTGAAAAGCGTCTGCTCTTCCAGGTCAGGTTCCATCATGTCACCTATATACGCCTTCAAAATTCTGGCAAAGAAAAAATATGGATGTTCATCGTTTCTCTGCAAGACATTTCGGGCAGCTGAGTAGTCACCACACAATGAGAAAGATTTTTCCTCTGTGCAAGGTGCAGGGGGAGCAAGTTCATGGCTCCGGGGTTCCTCTTGGTACCCTCTGATGTATGGGTCTTCTAGAGGCACATACTGTATGAGCCTTGGACGCGTACCGTCTTGAACTTCCATCTTTAACTTGATTTTTTGTGAAAATCAATAAGACAGTTCGAATTTTAATGTGTGCAAATAAATCTTCACTTTTAATGCAGCACTGAGTCAATCAAACTAATCAGCTGTCTGGTTTAAGTGTTTCACTGTGTAATAAGTATTTCTATTCATAGGTACCTTCTTCAGGTTTTACCCTCAAATGAATTGTAAAAGTTAAATGCCTTTTTGCAGTGTTAACTTTAAAATATAACTTATTTTTCAACAACAGTTACTAACTAACCCAAGCATGACGTCCGTTTTACTTACTCAAACACTATTTAAAAGATTCGAAATAAATACATTGTTCACACTAAAATGTACCCAGAATGCTGCTCCATTATGCCTTAAAAAAGATGTATTGCAGTTTGGCTAAACTGTTTTGCTGTATTTTGACAGTCATCAGGAGTGAAAAATGGATTACCTGTTTATTTTAAATATTTTTTATTTAAAATAAACTGGAGGTGTTTGTGTGCTTAGCATAACATGACAGATGGCATTCCAAATAAAAATCAGTGACTTTATCAATTTGTTGTCTGTTGACATCCTCAAAGTTGTTCTGCTATCTTTGTTTTGATTTTTTGTGAAAATCAAGTCAGCAGATGCTTTCTGTTTATTTTAAATTTTGTATTTAAAATAAACTGGAGTCATTAATTTTACACAGAAAAACGTTAAAAATGCAATTTTTAACTAAAAGTGTACAGTGTACACCAATTCTGTTTAAAATTCAGAGATGTGAAGAGCTTAATGTGGAAATTCTCTGTTCTCCATCAACTTTTATTTTTTATTTAATCTGAAAATCAAATAAAAGATGCTTTTTTGAGTGTTATTTTAAATCTCTTCAGTATTTAAAATGAGCATCAATTGTTCGTCTGTACCTCTGTTTTCAAAAATTCTTTATTTAAAATAAACAGGAGTTTTTGTTTGTGTACAGAACAATTTTAAAGCTGGTAATTTTCACCATAAAAAATGCTGACTTTATGATGTGTTGAGAGAAAACTCATCTATTAACGTCCAGCAGGGGGCAGCGTCGCGTATGTTATCACGAAGCGACTGAGTTTAAATCAGTACATGGAAAGAAAACAACCTATTAGGGTTAGTTTTCAGTAAGAACGTGATAATTGCTCGAACCGCGTTCTTGTCAGAGACAAGTTTATGTTGCTAGACAGGGTTGATGGCTTCAGATGAGTGTTTAAGTGTGTGTTCGTGTGTGAACGAGTGTGAACCAGCGAATGTGACCTGTCACTCAAAGTGCGGCACCTGGAAGTGACGACAAAAATGGGCGGGCCAACGCAGCGTGCGTAGCGCGTCACCAGCTTCAGTGCTTGCGAGGCGGAGCTCGCTACAACATACGTGGCGTCAACAAATCAATCACAGCGTCAGTAGTTCATTCTACAAGCATACATGGCGAATGTAGATCCTTACCTTCGACCAATGTCGTGCCGGAAATGACGACAAAGTGGGCTGGTCGCAACGGCGTGCGACGTGATTGACAGCTCACAACAGCGAATCAGCGTTCGCCACAAGAGTGATTGACAGCACACAACAGCGAATCAGCGTTCGCTACAAGAGTGATTCACAGCACTCGTATCATCCAATCACAGCTCATAAACGGACATGAGACACGTCTTCTTAACGTTAGCTTAGCACAACAGAATACAACTTCATAGACTCTTAAAAACAACTCAAACGCTACAATTTAACTTCCCAAAATGCTGAAACATGCGGCGCACATCTAGACAGGCCAACTTAGTCACGCTCAGTAACCCAGCACTGCAGCTGTTGAACAACACGGACTCTCACGGAGTCACTCAAGGTCGGTTCCGTCCACGTTAAAGGAGCAGAACTCGGGTTTCACGAACCACTAACCGACACGTTCTAACAGTATATGCTGCTTCGACCTTCTTTAAAATGTAAAATACCACAACAGCAATCTTGTAGATGTTAAATTAGCTTCCAGGCACTATGACTCGGCGGTCAAACAAAGCTTTGTACAGGAGTCTGCGTGAACTGGACCGAACCAGAACCTCCACAGACTACGGCTGACAAAAACTTCACCTGAATGCTTCCAACAGCGCTTGCAGTGTTGAAACGAATAACAATCCCTCAGCCTCAAATGATAAAAACACGCAGAATCTGCCTGCTTTGAACACTTCCAGCCAAAATTATTATCCTCAGAGTTTAAAACTTGGATCCTTTTATGCAAACATGACGTTACAAGTTCATGACTGAGACCACAGATTTATCAATAAACTTTTAGAAGCCGATACGAGGCCACCAGATGTAAAGGGGTTAAAGGGGGGGTCAGTTTAATACTGACCTCCTTTTTACCTTAATTTACTTATTCAGATTGAATAGTAATTTCACGGATTCTCTTCTTTTTCAGTTTATTCAATATTTCTGTGATCTTTGTGATGGATAAATAAACAGAGCCATTAAGTGACAATGGACACGTTAACTTAGTTTGATATGTCAAAGAGACACTATCATTTATTTAAAATAAATCAACTAAATTAACACCATTACACTTGATTGACATGATTTCACTTTCTTTCAATTCAAATACGTCAGCACACTTAAATTTAACACAACAGACATAAATATTAGATGTTACACATATTTAGTCTGAGGGGCATTTCAGCTTAAAATATAGTTTCCAGCTTAGATAGAGAGGGGAAAGAGTAGGAGGAATAAGAGGTTTAAGAAGAAAATTATCCTGAGCATGAGACCAGAGTGACACTTTTCATCCGACTTCTGCTAAAATCCAGGTACGTTTTGTAAACAGCTCCTTTACCTTTTGACGACCGCCCGGTAAGAGGGAAGACACCAGCCTTCAGATGCACAGAGTCCTTTAGTCCCAGCACGTCCAAAACTGGTTTTAGTTTACGTTCCAACGTCTCCTGGTTTTTGCGTTGGTCATCAGAGAATATGTCAGCTTCAGGCCTCTGACTTCAAGATAAACTTATTCCAGGAAGGAATAAACAAAGTTTTGAGCTCGGCTTGTTCGAAGTAGACTCATAACAGCCTGTTATCAGTCCTTAGCTGAAGACGCCGGTCGTTAGCTCTTGACCACACGTGTCCAGCTCTTGGGAAAGTTCACATCTCTTTGGAAGTTCCCAGCAACTCTCTAGCTTCTTGCCGACTCTGAAGCCTTCAGCACAGCTCAGACTAGTACTTAAGGAAGGACCAGTCGAGTAGTTCAGTTGTCTTATCAAACCCAAGGTTAAAGCCAGCAGAGAGAAATGTTTAGGAAAAAAGACAGATAAGCTGGAGCCCTGCTCATGAGACTGTCTCTGAGTTTCTAAACAAAACCGTCCGGTCTCTGTGACCCGAAGATTTCACCTTTAACACAGCAGTGAATACAGTTTAAACTCTCACAGAATAACACAGCTTAAAAAGCACACATCATGAAAATGACAAAAGTTATTCTTTTGATCACATTAGAATAAAATCAAAGATAGAAATAGTCTCTTTTGGTGACTATATTTATCAGATTATAGCTATGGTCATGTCCACTACACAATTGACAAGCTGGCTCTGTGGGAGTGCCAAGGACTGGTTTTCATCCAGCAGAAGATTGGGGTCAACACCGGTTCCCAATACATGACTCACACCTCCGCTGGACTGAGCATTGAGGACGGCAGCAACTTCCTCTGCTGAGATTGAGCCTCTCGAGTCTGGTGGTACTGTGTCTTGGTCTTGCTCAGTTGACAACTCATCACCATCTTCTACAACAGCCTGACAGTTGTTGGACACTCTGAAGACATCCTGTACAATTCTGTCATTCACACCTTTGACTTGGTCCAACAGCAAGGTATATGGCTCGTTCACAAGGCGATGACCCATGCATGATTGGACAAACGGCTCACGGCTTAAGGCATCAGCAACGATATTCTTTGGGCCGGGGATATATTTCAAATCAAAGTCGTATGCAGCGAGCTTCGCCACCCATCGCTGTTCACAAGCATCAAGCCTGGGTTTGGTCAGAATATACGTCAATGGATTATTGTCAGTCCATATGGTGAAGTGTCTGCCCTTTAACCAATGGCTGAATTTGTCACATACTGCCCATTTCAAGGCAAGAAATTCAAGCCGGTGAGCGGGGTAGTTCAGCTGAGAGCGTGAGAGGGTTTTACTTGCAAAGGCAACTGGTCTGGCTACTTTTCCACCAGGAGGCAGTTGCGACAGGACAGCTCCAATCCCATCGTAGGATGCGTCGACAGCCAGAATGAATGGGGCTTCGAAATCTGGGTGGGCTAAAGTAACACTTGTAATGAGGTCATGTTTCAGTGTCTCAAAAGCAGTCTGGCAGGCATCCGTCCAGTCAGCAGGTGTCAGCCTCACCTGACCTCTCTTTTTGACAGGTTTGCGACCCCTCTTGTGTTTGGTTTGGGTATCCAGTCCAGCCATGAGCTTAAACAGTGGTTTTGCCTTTGCAGAACATGCCTCAATGAAACTTTGGTAGTATATCACCATGCCAAGATATGACCTGATTTTACTGGGGCAAGGTGTTTTCCCGTCTGACTCCATAAGATCAGTGACTTGGACATTGTTTATTGCTCTCACTTTCTCAGGGTCCGTTCGAACACCATCATCACTAATAACATGTCCAAGAAACTTCACCAGGGCCGGATTTATGCAGGGGCTTACAGGGGCTTGAGCCCGGGGCCCCGGAATTTTAGGGGCCCCCAGAGCCTCCGGACCCGCCCCCTAAGTTTTTTTTGTGCACGGATAGTCTCAAACACGTTGTCTCACAAAGGAGAAAACTGTTCTTGTTAGGTTTTATGTAAAACTGGATGATTTTATCTTTTATTCGCTTCAGCGCGGCCGGTCCCCTCCCGCTGCCGGCGGGGGAGGGGGGGGTGCGCGCAGCCGGTCCCCCACCCACCGCTGGTGATAAGGAAGAGAAAGTGGAGGTGGAGGTGAATGGAGAAATAAAAAGTGCAGGAACGGAGGCAAAGGAGCTGGTGTAGGAGAAAGCAGGGGCGGCTGTAGAAGAAATGGAGCTGGGGCCCCCCAAACCAGGTGAAGAAACAAGGGAAGAGAAAAAATGAAGTTGCTGCAAGCGTGTTGCAGGGAAGTTTGTGTTGAAGTCCAGGCAACAATAGCTATTCAGTGATTTTATTTTGTGATGGAAGCATCATATTCTAGTTTCAAACCCTAACATGTGGTTTTGTATTTAACCAGTTCAGGGTTGTTTGTAGTTTGTGACAACTGGCATATTAAAGTTGTAAGTTGTGAAAACTTACTATTCAGTCATTTTCTGCTCATCATCTGAACCAAAGCAAAACAAACAAACATATATATATATATATATAATATATATATATATATATATATATATATATACATAATATACACACACACACACACACTCCGGTATATATATATGGGCCCCCCAAGATGACTCAAGCCCAGGGGCCCCCATCCTCCTAAATCCGGCCCTGTGTCCGCCTAAGGAAGAAGCACTTCTTGGGTGCGAGCTTAAGGTTATGTTCTTTGAGGCGGGAGAAAACCATCTGTAGGCGACGGAGTGCAGTTTCCTCTGTAGGTGCAAAAACCATCAGATCGTCGAGGTAGCACAATAAGCTTGTGAAATTCTCATCACCGAATATGGACATCATCATCCTCATGAACGTAGCAGGGCTGTTGCACAGGCCTTGAGGGAGACGGTTGTATTCATGAAGCCCAAATGGCGAGGAGAATGCCGTATATTTCTTGTCGTCAGGGTGCAGGGGAACATTATAAAAGCCTGATGTCAGGTCCATTGTGGAGAAGAACGCGTTACCACCGAGCGCGGCCAGAGCGTCAGCTTGATGCGGCAGTGGATAAGCATCCTTCACAGTTCTCGCGTTCAGCCATCTGAAGTCAGTGCACACTCTGAGGTCCCCATTCGGTTTCCACACCAAGACCAGTGCAGATGCATACTCGCTGTTTGACTTCTGGATGATATTTTTCTCTTCCATCTCATTCAGAGTCGTTCTCAGTTTCTCGTACTGGCTCGGTGGTATGCGTCTGTAGGGTAAACGGAACTGGCCTGTCATCGACAAGATGGATACGGTGAACAAACCCCTTAGCTTCTCCACAATCCATCTTGTGCCGTGAGAAGATTGACTCATTCTGCACGATGATGTCAAGGAGCTTGTCTTTCCACTGCAGTGACACTTCACATGACTTCAGGTCAATGTCTTGCAGACCCAGAGACTCCAGTGTATGCATCATGTCCTCCTCTGACCTTGGCTGCACAACTTCGCTCTGCATACACTGCACGTTACACTCAACGTTGTCAGCTTTTGGCAGGTCCTCCACTGCAATACAAGGAGACACATCTGCTAACTTGGCATTCCTTCTCAGCACCACAACTCGATTAGTAGGATTGATGACCCTAACAGGCACCCATCGATCTCCCCAAAGAGGAGTAACAACTCGTCCAACAAGGATATGTTTCAGTCCAGCTTTAGATCGCGTTGGTTCAACAATCACTGTACTGCCTGCCGACATCACTGCTGATTCAGGTAACTTGCCCCAAACAAGGTGTTCGCTCTGTGGTTTCAGGGTCACACATCTCTTGACTTTAACTGTACCCACTTTATCTGGAATGCAATCACCCTTCCATCGCTCTGTATTGGATAGCAGTGACAAAAATTGGCAGTGGTCGGCTGTCTGGCCATTGTTGGGCGAGGAAACTAGCTTCCAGTAGCTGTCAGTGTTCTTTAGTTGGGTTAGAATGTGCTTGATGGCATTGCTTCCAAGGATCATTTGTTCTGTCTGGCCTGGAACAACCATTGTTGGAATGACCATCCTACATCCATAAACCATGACATCAAGGTCATATATGTCTTTGGGGAAAACACGTTGTCCACCACAGCCTATAATAACATAATCATCAGCTGTGCCTCTTGTGATATCAGGACACTGTTGTAAAATGGACTTAACAGTGGACTCACTGATTGTACAGGCCATCGACCCACTGTCTAAGAGTGCTTTGAGGGTGGGGCCATTCTGTATTGACACAGGTGTGTAGAACAGGCTGTCAGTTTCTGCTATTCTTTGGGATCCCTGAAATATCAGTTTCTTGGATGGGGTTAATGTACTACTGTACAACTCATAGAGGGATGCATTATCTTGCATTTCTGGTAACTCAGTAGTGGTGGGAGGTTTATTGGGTTTGTCTGCACTGTCCTCCCCTGGGCGCAGACCAGTCAGTTTTCCTGATGTTCTGGGGCAGCTCTTTTGGTTGGACAGTCTCGGCGTGAATGACCTGGAGCATAGCACTTGAAACAAAGTCTATTTTCTCGGCAATGTGACAAGGCACTGTGGCCATCGCTTTTGCAGATAATGCATGGCTTAACAGTAAAACCATCAATATAGTCTGTGCCGTCTACAGGTCGCCTGGGTGGAGCTCGCCGTCTCACTTGTGACTGGTCAGAGGCTCCATGCAGCAGAACCCTCTCTAACATAGACATCACCTCTGCCAGAGAGACATACTGTGTACCATGTGTCTGCGGGCGTTCCTGACCACTGTGTGTAGGGACGAGGCCATGGCTCACCTCCGCTTTGTGCATGGTAATGTCCACGGTCCTCTTGAGATGCACTGAGGGAGTTTCTTTACAGCTCACTTCAGCGTGGTACTCATTCAGCACCTCCAGCGTTTCATGCGCCGACCATTTGTGGATAGGTTTGGACCTGAAAGTGAGAGCCAGGTCTCTACAGGGACAATTCCTGATAAACATACGGGTCACCTCCATCTCAGGGTTTTCAAATGATTTGCCCTGCTCTCTCAGGCAGTCAGAAGCCAAGTCAGCTGCTCTGTTTAGTCTCAGCCAGTAGTCATATGGGTCTTCCTGGTCTTTGGGTAAAGTCGAGTAAAAGTCTGCTAAGGGGACAACAGAGTATCTAGTAGAGCTAAAATGTTTCCTGAGGAGACCATAAATTATATCAGGGTTAGCCTTAATGTCAGTGTTGATATTTCTAATCCCAAACCTAACTACATCCTTAGCCTTTCCCTTCAAATGCATAAGGATTTCGTCAGCCTGTTCTTCAATCCTAACATCACTTTTCTTAATAAATGTTCTCATCTGATCTTCCCAGTCATGCACTGTAATTGAGTCTGAGTCATTACCTGCAAAACATGGAGGTTCTTTGACCTTCCTTTGCATGACAACCTGAACCTGAGAAACATCAGACACACAACCGGGCTGACCCTCACTGCCCACTACAGTATGTGTGATTGTAGAACTGGGAGCAACTGTGCTGTGTGGCTGCATGCGTGACATGATGCTGTCAGCCAACTGATGTCCTATCTCCTGGATAACAGACCTCATCTGGGCAGCCGCACACTCAGAACTGTCACTAGCAGGAGTTGGTGTAGGTGTGACATGGGGCATAGGTGTGCTGGCATGGTGGTTAACAGGATTATGAACCCTGGGACCAGGAAATGCATCCAATGAGGGCATAACACCACTCTGAGTAGGACTATCAACAGAAAATTGAATGGGAGTGGGTATACCCCTGCCCCTACCAATACCACTGGGTGTGCCAAACCAGAAGCGGTTACCAGGAGCAGACATCATTCAGATATTTGAAAATGAATAGACATCCAAAATTCAAAACACCATGGGAAATAAAATCACCAACTTGAAAGATAAAATAAAATAAAACCCAAAACTTGTGTGGGACAAAAAAACTTCACTGTGTCACACTGTACAGCAATATTTGTACACTACACTATAATTCTAACATGTCAGGTGTGAGCTTGAACCAAAAAACACTGCAAACCAACGCCTCCAAGAAGTGATACAGCAGACAGGATGGCTACAGGTTCGATGTTCTTGATTGAAGTCCTGAGTCACGGCACCATTGTAACAGTTGTGGACCCGTCCTGTCATAATCACACTCTCAGAGGCCAGTGGGTTGGATGAAGTGGAACTTTACTGCAAAATGAGTGGTTCACAGCACAAAGAAACTGTAGTTAGCTCCTCTACTGGTGTGGCCATCACAGCAGAGAGCTGACCAACTGTGTGTAAAACTTTTCTTACAACAATTTCAGACAATACTGCACTCTTTTTAACATATGATCGTATAGTGGTTTCAAAATTACAAAAATTAAGACCTTAAAAAAAATCAAACTATACATTTACTTCCTGTTTTATGATATAGCATAAACCCTAAGCTGAAAAGTTTAAAACGCTTTAACATGGATTTAATGTAATCTGGTTTTAACCCTATTTTAGCTTAACATCCTTTTTCTCCTTTTATTAGTTTTTATAAATGAAATAAGAAAATAGAAAAATAAATACAGACAACGGTCAAAATGAAATATTAAATTATTCTACAGCGCCCTCTGATGGTTCACAAAAAATAATAGTTCACGTTGTGTCATAAATGAAATAAGAAATTATAAAATTAAATACAGGCAGCCGTCAAAATGAAATATTAAATTGTCTTACAGCACCCTCTGGTGGTTCACAAAAAAATAGCAGTTAACGTTGTGTCGTCATGGCAACAACCAGCCGTTACTGTACAAGATATAACCGTTAACATAACGGACTTAACTCTGAACATTTTATATAACAAATTACCTGCAAAATGAGTGGTTCACAGCACAAAGAAACTGTAGTTAGCTCCTCCACTGGTGTGGCCATCTAGAGAAAGTAGCATTTATGAATTTATTCTCTTGTGAGCAACTCATACAAAACCAAACTTGTATCAACGGTTTTCTATCAACGGTTATGTAGCAACACAATGTTGATGCATAACTGTGTATATTACAATAAACTGTATATTATGATAAATTTCACATTAGCTTTGTAGCATACTTAATGATACTTTTGTAAAATAACCGAACTGTATGACTTACCACAGCAGAGAGCTGACCAACTGTGGGGAACTTCCGGTTTTACGTCATATTTATAGCCAACCAGTAGAGGGCGCTTATAAACCACACACTGCAGGACAACTATAATACATATTTTAGCAAGAATTTCACTACAAAATAATCAAAGTGTTTATACCTGTTACATATATATATATATATATATATATATATATATATATATATATATATATATATATATATATATATGTAACCTCATCAAATGGTGAATTCGTTCAGAATAATTCAGGTCTGCGTTGTGTTATTAAGGACCAGGAGACAGGATGAGGTGAAACGTTTATCTGTACAGAACAGAATATGGACTGATCAGAAATCAGGTTCATCACAACGGGTACAGCACCTCATGCCCATCTCATATGAACTGGCCAACTGCCGTATTTACAACATTAATATTAAACAGAAATACAAATAAATAAAATAATGTGTACCTGTACAGAACAGAATATGGACTGATCAGAAATCAGGTTCATCACAGCGGGTACAGCACCTTATGAGGAAAATCATTTCATGTCAGCATCAAGCTAACATAATATTTTACTGGAGCGTTTAACTCAGTGGACCTACCTCATGCCCATCTCGAATGAACTGGCAATGAGATGTCTGTGTTCACAATATCTATAACCACCAATCAGCCAGAGGGGGCGCTGTTTCACCCATTACACATGAACCTAAACTTGGAAGTAATGACAAGTGGAATTATATTCAATATTAACTATGTTACACTCCCTCCTGCTGAATTCCACTTGCCCCATTACAACAACCAAAACAAAACAACCAAATGAAAGCAAGTAAGAGAAAAAAAACAGTACAGGCACATATACATAAATGGAATAAGACCACTATTCAATTGCACAGGAAACCAATATACAACCACCGTTTCCAAAATCGCTTGTGAGGTACAATCACATCAAATTCACAGTTACAAACACCCAGTCACTAGACTATCCTGAGAGGATCAGTATGAGAAAAGGTTGGCCAAACCCCATCTACATACATAAGGGAGAAAAAAAAAAGCCCATTTACATATTTTGTTAATGTGTAACTGCAAACTCACCTCCCAAATAGCAAAACAAACATGAAATATGAAAATTGTTACAACACCTCTAGGTCAAAATTGAAACAAATTAAACTGTAGGTTTTTTTTTCATATAAAAGAACTTATCAGACTAATGCTGTTCTTTGGTGCATCATTTCAATAAATCTGGTCACTGGTCTCAACAACCGTCCAGCTCTAGATCTACGGTCAGTCGCACCGTCAACTACTGTCACTGTAGTAGTTACTGTAGCAGGTATGTCAGTAAGAGTGTCAGTAACAGGAGCCGGAAATGTCTCTGGGCAAGCCGTCAGGACTGCTGAGCAACCAGAGTCTGCTGAACTGCTGTCCGTCAACGCAGGTCCTGTGGCTCCTTCCAGCACGGTGCCCTCCACCTGCTCAGCATCCTCCACATCTGTCTCACTGCCTGCTCCCAAAGGTAGGTCAGATACCCACGCTCTTGTTCTAAACTCTGCTGAGTCAGAAATAGCATCACTGATGGCTGACCTCCCAGCACTTGGGTCAAGTGAACTTGATGTTTGAGATAGTACAGCCTCCTCCTGGTCATCATGGTTGTCCTCAGGTAGAGGCAGAAAGTTTACTGGCATTATCAGATTGCGGTGGACCACTTTTACTTGGCCTGTAGTGGGATTCTGGATCCTGAAAGTGTGGTTCTCATCATCTTTTCCAATCACCACATACACCGTGCTATCCCAGCGGTCAGCAAGCTTCCTTTTTCCAGGTCCTCCTTTGTTGGCCAGCAGCACTCTGTCGTTCACTTCCACAAGTACACCACGTACTCTCCGGTTGTATAGCTCAGTGTGACGCTGGAGCTGTTTAGTTGCCGTTGACTGGGCTACAGCCATAGCTTCTCTCATGTCCTTTCGTAGTGACTCCACGTAGCGATCATAGTCCACCACCTCCGGATCACTGAGCACCGAACCAAAGATGACGTCCACCGGAAGACGTGGCACCCTTCCAAACATGAGCAGGAACGGAGCATATCCTGTCGTCTCATGCACGGTACAATTGTAGGCAAATGTCAGAGATTTCAGGGCCTCAGGCCAACGATGTTTAGCTCTTGGTGGCAGTGCTCGAATCATGTTGCCTAGAGTCCGGTTCATTCTCTCACATGAGCCATTACCCATAGGGTGATAAGGTGTAGTGTGGGACTTTTGCACGCCTGCCACATTCAGTAACTCTGCAATAAGCAAACTCTCAAAAGTGGCCCCCTGATCGGAATGTAGTCGCTTGGGAAACCCATAGATGCTGAAATAATTGTTCCACAGCTGGTGTGCGACTGCTTTAGCTGACTGATTGGGGCACAAGAAAGCGTGTGCCATCTTTGTGAAGTGGTCAGTAGCTACTAGCACATCCAGTGAACTGTTTGAAGAATCCTCAGCAGTCCAGAAATCAATACTGACAAGTTCAAGAGGTTCAGAGGTCCTTATGTTTTTCAAAGGAGCTCTGGCGACTTGCTGACAACACATCGTCTGCAGTGTTGTACATACTCAGTAACATCACGCACTAGGCCAATCCAATAAAATCTCTGTCTCGTCAAGTACAGGGTCCGTTGCTGACCCTGATGACCAGCCTCATCGTGAACACCTTGTAACACCTTCTGGCGCAGTGAGCGTGGGACCACAAAAAGGTAGGACTTTTTCTTTGTGACAGGGTTTTTAGCTACCCGTTGCAGGACTCCATCTCTCAATACAAGCTTTTCCCAGCCTTTCAAAAGCTTGAGGACTTCTGATGACTCCTTGACACGTTCCCTTCTGGAAGGTCTCCACTTTCTCTCTACAAAGAACATCACCCTACTTAGAACTGGGTCATTTCTCTGTTTCTCCTGCAACACTTCAAGTGAGAGCACCTCGGAGTTGACCTGTGGGGTTGTTAGAACAGTCTGTGAGAACTGTGGCAGGAGAAGAGCATGCGGGTACACCACAGGACCACTCTCACTGCATCCCTGGAGCACAGCAGCAACCTCCAATGATGATACTGCTCCTGTCTTAACAACCGCCACACCCTGAGATATCTGTTGGTCACACTCAGCTACTTCAGGTGGGTTAGCTGACCAGCGAAACACCTCCTGGACTCCATTAGCACCAACCACTGCAGCCTCTGCCAGCAGCTTGTCATAAGGCACTCTCGTCAAACGGTGAGGCATACTAGGCTGTACGAAGGGCTCTCTGCTAAGGGCGTCAGCCACCACATTCTTTGATCCAGGAATGTACTTGATGTTGAACTGGAATGGCGCCAACTTAGCGATCCACCTCTGCTCACACGCGTCCAGCCGAGCCTTGGACAGGATGTAGGTTAGCGGATTATTGTCCGTCCACACGGTGAATTGATGGCCTCTCAACCAATGATGGAACTTGTCACACACTGCCCATTTTAATGCGAAGAATTCTAGTCGGTGTGCAGGATATTTGGATTGGGCATAACTCAACGATTTACTTGCAAAAGCAATCGGTCTGGCCGTTGAACCACCTGCAGGCACTTGTGATAGGACTGCGCCAAGTCCGTCGGTAGAGGCATCCACAGACAGGAGAAAGGGCTCACTGAAGTTTGGGTGGGCCAGCACCACACAATCTAGCAAAGCCTGCTTCAGTTGATGAAAAGCGTGCTGACAATCTGTCGTCCAATCCTTAGCACGGAGCTGTTTGCGAATTTGGCGGCGTTTTCTCCTACTTCCACGTGGACCTTTAGAGCATGAGATTAGCCGAAACAACGGTTTGGCTATGGCAGAACACCCTTCAATAAACTGCTGGTAGTAGACTACCATGCCAAGAAAGGAGCGGATCTTCTTCTGGGAGGGAATATTTGTGCCAATTTCCATAAGGTCAGACTCGGTGATGGTGGTGATAGCAGTCACTTTATCAGGGTCAGACTGGATCCCATCTATGCTGATGATATGACCAAGAAACTTCACTGACCTCCTCAGAAAGTGACATTTCTTTGGGGCGAGCTTTAGGTTATGGTTCTGGAGTCTCTGGAAGACCATGTGCAGACGCTCCAGCGCTAGGTCTTCTGTTGGAGCAAACACCAGGACATCATCCAGATAGCACAACAAGCTCATGAAGTTCTGGTCACCGAAGATGTTTAGCATCATTCTCATGAATGTGGCGGGACTATTACAGAGTCCTTGAGGCATCCGATTATACTCATACAATCCAAAAGGCGATGAAAAGGCAGTGTACTTTCGGTCAGCTTCATGCACTTCCACATTGTAATAGCCAGAGGTCAAATCCATGGTTGAGAAAAAGGCATTGCCCCCCAGGGCTGCTAGAGCATCAGCTGGATGAGGGAGTGGGTGAGCATCCTTGACAGTGCGTGCATTGATCCATCGGAAATCATTACAGATACGTAGGTCACCCGACTTCTTCCACACGATCACTAATGGAGATGCAAACTCACTGCTAGACTTTCGTATGATGTCACGCTCTTCCATCTCATCCAATGCCTCTCTCAATTTTTCATACTGGGTTGGTGGTATGCGCCTACATGGCAATCGAAATGGTTTCTCATCCATGACTCTGATGCGATGTAGGAAACCAGTGGCTTTACCACAATCCATCTTGTCCCTTGAAAAGATTGATTGGTATTGAACAATGAGCTCAGCCAGCTTAGCCTTATATTCAGGGGCAACGTCACATGACTCAATGTCCACATCCGACAGCCCCAGTCCTCTTAGCCTTGCCTGAGGGGTGTCAACTGTGCTCGGTGCCACAAGGTGAGGATGATCTGGTAAAGTCGAGTCCTCTGAGACGAGGCTGTGTTTTGTACTGTTGTCCAACGGTACTTGAACTTGTTGTTGGATGTCGAGTTGGGAACCAGCAAACATCTCCACTGAATCACAAGTACTCACATCCGCCAACTTAGTATTACGTCTCAAAGTAACCAGCTTGTCTGATGGATTAATGACCTTTAATGGGAGCCACCCATCTGCTCTCAGGATTGACACCGACCTCCCCACCAAGACTGTTCTCGGTTTAGATCTGGCGGTTGTTGGCTCCACGACAACAGTACATCCAGCCAACAGATTATTCACCTGTGGCAACTTGCCCCAAATCAGATGCTCTGTCATGGGTTCAAGAGTAACAGCTCGCTTGATTTTGATAGTTCCAACTGCATAATGGGCGTCTGAATCGGCAGCTTCCACCCTTGCCAACAAATGTAGCAGTTTCTGCTCTGCATCACTACTGTCACAGAGTGCTGTGGGGCCTTGGTCCTGGATGTCTTGCTTCAGCTTAAACCTGTTAATAATGTATTTCAACAGGTTACTGCCAACAATCAGTTCTTCATTCTGGTTCTCAACGATCAATGTTGGGACAATCACTTTGTAATCATAAAGATCCATCTCCAGATCGCACATGCCAGAAGGTAATGTCCTGGACCCCCCACATCCAATCAACACAGTGGCTGTCGGCTCAAGGGCGGGGCTTCTTAAAACATCCTGCTGTAACAGCTGAGGTATTACTTTAGAGCTCAGTGTGCACGCCATCGACCCGCTATCCAGCAAAGCTCTGACCGTAACCACTCCTCCCAGTGTCACATTTTCATAAAACAAGTTGTCATGTTGTTTGAGTCTCTGAATGTTTTGGATTATCGGTGTATATCCCATTTTTCTCACTTCACATGCACTTTGACATATAGACTCCATGTCATTTTCAACATTTGCAACAGGGGGATCACTTTTAGGCCCAACACTTGTCCCCACCACATGCAGGCCAGTCAGTTTTCCTGAGGCTGCACCACCTGCTTATCGCTCCCAGGCTTCCTCACCACAGTCCCTGGACACTCTGCTCGGATGTGGTCAGGTGCAAAACAGCTGAAGCACAGATGGTTGGACCTGCAGTGGTACTGAGTAGTGTGTCCACATTTGCACATTTGCAACAGGGGGATCACTTTTAGGCCCAACACTTGTCCCCACCACATGCAGGCCAGTCAGTTTTCCTGAGGCTGCACCACCTGCTTATCGCTCCCAGGCTTCCTCACAACAGTCCCTGGACACTCTGTTCGGATGTGGTCAGGTGCAAAACAGCTGAAGCACAGATGGTTGGACCTGCAGTGGTACTGAGTAGTGTGTCCACCATCGCTGCACACAGCACAAGGTAAGGCAGGCTTTACTTTCGTCGGCTGGTCTCTCTGGGTGTGTACATTGAACCTTCTTTGAAAATTGTGCTGTTGTGGCTGCTGCTCCAGCACACGTTCAAGTAGAGCGATGACCCGGTCCAGGCGGTCTGGTGAGCTCTCAGCTGTCTTCCCAATAGCAGCAGCTGGAGGTAGTACTTCAGTACGGAGTGTCGCACTCTGCACAGACGAGGGGACTTCCTGGTGCTGGGAAGACAGGATGCTTGACATTTTGTGTTTGGTTAGTCGCTTGCGATTTCTGCAATTCTCAACAAGCTATATATATATATG
>JBBPBX010073745.1:0-17747 GCA_038048925.1 Garcialebias charrua
GGGGGGGGTTATTCTGTCTGAAGTCCATGATCATTTCCTCCATCGTCTTCTTCACATTGATGTGAAGGTTGTTCTTCTTGCACCAGCAGCTCTCCAGGTGTTCCACCTCCTGCCTGTAAATGACTCATCATTGTTTTTGATGCATCCAAACACTGCTGTATCGTCAGCAAACTTTACAATATGGTAGCCTGGATGGGTCGATGTGCAGTCATACGTTAGCAAAGTGAACGTGAGGGTTATGGTGGAGGAGGAGAAGTTGTGGATCCTCACTGACTGTGGTCTGTTGGTTAAGAAGACCCAGTCGCAACGTGAGGGTTATGGTGGAGGAGGAGAAGTTGTGGATCCTCACTGACTGTGGTCTGTTGGTTAAGAAGACCCAGTCGCAGAGAGAGGGACTTAGTCCTAGTGTGAGTAGTTTCTCCATCAGGGTCTGGAGCAGCATGGTGTTGAAGGCAGATGTGAAGTCCACAAAGAGCATATGGACGTAGGAGTCCTTCCAGGTGGGTGAGAGCAGTGTGGACTAGTGGAGATGGCATCTTCTGTAGATCGATTCTCGCAGTATGCATACTGATGAGGTTCCTAGTTGATGTTGATGTTAGCGTTGATGTGTGTTATGACCAGTTTTCAAAGCATTTAGTGACTAACGGGGTGAGGGCTACTGGCTGATAGTCATTCAGACCAGTCACTGTAGAGCTCTTTGGAACTGGGATAATGGTGGCCGTCATGAGGCAAGTGGGAACTGTTGCCAGGGTGAGGGAGGAGTTACAGTAAATATATCTGCCAGCACCTCACAGAGCTGATCGTCACAGTCTTTCAGCAGTTACCCCGAGATGTTGTCTGGGCCATCATCAGCTTCATCAGCTGAAATGAATTTAGGTCATTTTTTCTTGTATTAAAATATGTTTACATTGAATTAAAGTTTTGTGTTCCCTAAAAAAAGTTTCTGTTATACATTATTTAAGGCATTATTAATAATCATTAATGCTAGAAACATATCTTGAACTGACTTGTCCAAGTCACTTTTCACAGAAACCTTCTTTTCATACTAATAACATTTTATTAAGTTTAAAGTCTCAATTTGTCTTTATACAAATTGCATTATTTTGTATTTTTCTCAATAAATTGAAATACATTTAGGTTAGAAGTCATGATCGCCTTGAGCCAGAGCTAAACCTCTCAACAGTGTGAATAAACAGCTAAAGTTCTGCTTGAAGTTTTCAGCTTGTTTGAAAATGGGACAGCAGAGTCTGACTGAGTAATGAAACGGTGACGATCCCACACGTTTAATCTGATGCAGCAACTTCCCCTAGAGGGGGGCATGTACAAATACACTGTTATGTTAAGAAGACATTACACTGTAAACATCAAGCATTTATAAGCTAAAACTGCTGTAATGACAACAACCATTACCGTAAAAAATACATTACTTTTGTTGCTGTTACCGGTAGTCACAATGCATTCAAACGCCCACGTGTGCCACTATCATCTTTTAAAATCCCCTTCTTCCAACCTTAGCAAATGTTTGTCTCATCCATCTCTCCCTCCCTTTGCTCCTCACAAATTTTATATGTGTGGCACATTTGTTAATTACTATAGTGAGTGTTGCGGGGATGGATTAGCATGTGGCACACAGTGAATTTAGTGTGTGTGGGGGGAGAGATTAAGTACTAACACACAGAGGTATTATCGCTGGGCTCTTTGCAGAGTATAGTTATGATTACAGACGCATTGTCCTGCTTAATCTGCTGACTCTATCTGTGTTTAAGAGTGTGTGTTGTGATATCTGGATGTATCTGGGTCATTGGGATCACAGTCAGTTCTCCCACTCCTCACATATACACCTAACAAAAGTTGTGTTTTTTTAAATAACTTCAGTCTGCACTTGAAGGCACATAAAACAATTCAAAATGTCCATCTTTGACAAGCAACTGTAATTCTAAGGACACGTCAGATCTTAATGGTGTTCCAAAGAAGCAACAATTTGTAGATGTTGACAAAAGTGTCACGATCGGTGCACAAAGATGAGCGTGACTTATTCAGGAACATCACATGAAATATGGCCGCAACCTTCTCTTCTTTCCTGACAAACAGATAAACAAACTGGTGTATGCAGGGAAAAGCTGGAAACAAAATGCCCATGACCACAGCTGTCATGGAGAAATATCCAGGCACCTTATAACCATTAAAACGGCATTGATGGATTCATTTATATAAGTTTTTAACTTATTTTTTTTGTTTTAAAGTTTATTACATAAATGCAAGCTCTTCAGTGTTCCGATGAAAGGCTGAAAAAACTTAAGTTTTTACAAATATCACTGATGCTATTAAAGCATACATTTTTGAGAGAGAGCTGAGAGATTGTTTTGAAAGAACAGACTGGAGTGTCTTCAGAGGAGATGCTGAAAACAGAGGATCAGTTGGCCTTGAGCAATATTCTTCATCAGTACTAGGGTACATCAGCACATGCTCAGAAAGTGTCTCCATCAAAAAATATGTTAAATGTTATCCAAACACAAAACCATGGTTAAATGCGGAAGTTCGCACCCTGCTGGCAGCCAGGAATACTGCCTTCAAGTCTGGAAACTCAGAGGAGCTGAGAAGGACTAGGAGCGAGCTGGTTGCTGGAATCAAGAGGGCCAAAGCCAAGTATGCACAGAGAATTGAGGGTCAGTTCACATCACAAGACCCACGGAGCATGTGGAGGGGATTAAAGTGCATAACAGACTATAAAGGAAGGAGTGAACAATGCCCCAGAGATCCATCTCTGCCAGATGCCCTCAACAGGTTTTATGCACGCTTTGAGGACCCAAACAGACCACCCAGCACCAGACTCACCTCACCACCGGATGAAGAGCGTCTCAGCGTTACCGCAGCAGAAGTGAGGAGTAGTCTCAAGAGAATCAACCCTCACAAAGCAACCGGTCCGGACAACATTCCCGGGAAAGTGTTAAAAGAATGTGCTGATCAGCTCTGCGATGTGCTGGCAGACATCTTTAACACCTCACTTGCCCTGGAAACAGTTCCCACCTGCCTGAAGACTGCCACCATCATCCCAGTCCCAAAAAGCTCCACAGTGACTGGCCTGAATGACTATCGGCCAGTGGCCCTCACCCCGATAGTCGCAAAATGCTTTGAGAAACTGGTCATGACTCACATCAAAACATCCATCAACATGAACGTGGACCCCCATCAGTATGCATACCGTGAGAACCGATCAACAGAGGACGCAATCTCCTCTGTGGTCCACACTGCTCTCACCCACCTGGATCAGAAGGACTCATACGTCCGTATGCTCTTTGTGGACTTCACGTCTGCCTTCAACACCATGATCCCCCAAACCCTGATGGACAAACTATTTACACTTGGACTAAGCCCCTCCATTTGTAACTGGGTCGCAGACTTCTTAACAAACAGACCTCAGTCCGTGAAGATCCACAACTTCTCCTCCTCCACCATAACCCTCAGCACTGGCTCTCCTCAAGGATGTGTGTTAAGCCCTCTTCTGTTCACTCTGCTCACACATGATTGTGCAGCCACCCATCCAGGCTGTCATATTGTAAAGTTTGCAGATGATACAGCTGTGGTGGGCTGCATCACGAACAATGATGAGTCCAGCTACAGGCAGGAGGTGGAACACCTGGAGAGCTGGTGCAAAGACAATAACCTTCACATAAATGTGAAGAAGACAAAGGAGATGATTGTGGACTTCAGAAGGAACAAACACACCCACACCCCACTGAACATAAGTGGATCTGCAGTGGAAGTGGTCTCCAGCTACAAGTACTTGGGTGTACACTTGAATGATAACCTCAGCTGGACCAACAACACCACCAGCCTGATCAAGAAAGGTCATCAGAGACTCTACTTCCTCAGACGACTGAGACGAGCTGGTCTGAGTAGCCCGGTCCTCACCTCCTTCTACAGGTGCGCAGTGGAGAGCATCCTGTGCTCCAGCATCAATGTGTGGCATGGAGGTTGCACAGCTGCGGAAAGAAAAGCTCTGCAGAGAGTGGTGAAGGCTGCACAGAGGTCTGTCGGAGTCAGTCTCCCCTCTATCACAGACATTTACACCTCCAGATGCAGGAAAAGAGCCACCTGCATCATGAAAGACCCCACTCACCCTGCACACACACTTTTTGCCCCACTCCCCTCAGGAAGGAGGTTGAGGAGCATTAAGTGTAGAACCACTAGACTGAGGAACAGCTTCTACCCTGAGGCTGTTAGACTCATGAATAAATAAATAATAAGAGTAAACACTGCAAAATATCACATCATGCTGATGCTGATCTGTTTTCTTGTTGCTGTGTTCATATGTGACCATTTGCTCATATAGACTCATGTTCGTGCGGCTGTCTGTTTGTAATGATTTTGTTTTTCTATTACATTAGTGCTTAGTGTATTTCTAGTTGATGTTTTTCTTAGTCAATCCTAGATGTTATTACTGTTTTTCTCTTGCATTTTGTTGTTGAATGTAACTGGGACCCTGTGTACATAATCTCATTTCATCACATGTACCACATGCGGTGCAAATGACAAAGATTCTCTGACTCTCTCTGATTTTTATTTTCACATAATAAAAATGCAATTCCCATGGGCTCACCACCTGTGGGAGGGGCCAAAGGGGTCGGGTGCAATGTGAGATGGGTGGTGGCCGAGGGCGGGGACCCTGGCGGTCTGATCCTCGGCTACAGAAGCTGGCCATTGGGACATGGAATGTCACCTCTCTGGTGGGGAAGGAGCCTGAGCTAGTGTGTGAGGTTGAGAGTTCCGACTAGAAATAGTCGGACTCACCTCAACGCATGGCTCTGGCTCTGGAACCAGTTTCCTTGAGAGGGGTTGGACACTCTTCCACTCTGGAGTTGCCCCTGGTGAGAGGCGCCGAGCAGGAGTGGGCATACTGGTTGCCCCCCATCTTGGTGCCTGTACGTTGGGGTTCACCCCGGTGAACGAGAGGGTAGCCTCCCTTCGCCTACGTGTGGGGGGACGGGCTCTGACTGTTGTTTGTGCCTATGCACCAAACGGCAGCTCAGACTACCCACCCTTTTTGGAGTCCTTGGAGGGGGTATTGGAGAGTGCGCCTCCTGGGGACTCCCTTGTTCTACTGGGGGACTTCAACGCTCACGTGGGCAATGACAGTGAGACCTGGAGGGGTGTGGTTGGGAGGAACGGCCCCCCTGATCTGAACCAGAGTGGTGTTCTGTTATTGGACTTCTGTGCTCGTCATGGATTGTCCATAACGAACACCATGTTTAAGCATAAGGGTGTCCATATGTGCTCTTGGCACCAGGACACCCTAGGTCGCAGTTCGATGATCGACTTTGTTGTCGTCTCATCTGATCTGCGGCCGCATGTCTTGGACACTCGGGTGAAGAGAGGGGCGGAGCTGTCAACTGACCACTACCTGGTGGTGAGTTGGCTCCGATGGTGGGGGAGGATGCCGGTCAGACCTGGCAGACCCAAACGTATTGTGAGGGTCTGCTGGGAACGTCTGGCAGAGTCTCCCGTAAGACGGAGCTTTAACTCCCACCTCCGGGAGAGCTTTGAACACGTTCCGAGGGAGGCGGGGGACATTGAGCCCGAGTGGGCCATGTTTCGCGCCTCTATTGTCGAGGCAGCTTATCGGAGCTGTGGCCGCAAGGTTGTTGGTGCCTGTCGTGGTGGCAACCCTCGAACCCGGTGGTGGACACCGGCAGTGAGGGATGCTGTCAGGCTGAAGAAGGAGTCCTATTGGGCCTTTTTGGCTTGTGGGACCCCGGAAGCAGCTGATAGGTACCGGCAGTCCAAGCGGCATGCGGCTCGGGTGGTTGCTGAGGCAAAAACTCGGGCGTGGGAGGAGTTCGGAGAGGCCATGGAGAATGACTTCCGTACGGCTTCGAGGCGATTCTGGTCCACCATCCGGCGTCTCAGGGGGGGAAAGAGGTACGCGACCAACACCATTTATGGTGGGGGTGGCGTGCTGCTGACCTCAACTCGGGATGTTGTGAGTCGGTGGGCGGAATACTTCGAAGACCTCCTCAATCCTACTGGCACGTCTTCCACTGAGGAAGCGGAGCCTGGGGACTTTGGGTCGGGTTCTCCGATCTCTGGTGCTGAGGTCGCCGAGGTGGTTAAAAAGCTCCGCGGTGGCAAGGCTCCGGGGGTGGATGAGATTCGCCCGGAGTTCCTTAGGGCTCTGGATGTTGTAGGGTTGTGTTGGCTTACGCGACTCTGCAATATCGCGTGGACATCGGGGGCAGTTCCCTTGGATTGGCAGACTGGGGTGGTGGTTCCCCTATTCAAAAAGGGGGACCGTAGGGTGTGTTCCAACTATAGGGGGATCACACTCTTAAGCCTCCCTGGTAAGGTCTATTCAGGGGTTCTGGAGAGGAGGGTCCGTCGGATAGTCGAACCTCGGATTCAGGAGGAGCAGTGTGGTTTTCGTGCTGGTCGTGGAACACTGGACCAGCTCTACACCCTCAACAGGGTCCTGGAGGGTGCGTGGGAGTTTGCCCAACCAGTTTACATGTGCTTTGTGGACTTGGAGAAGGCATTCGACCGCGTCCCTCGGGGGGTTCTGTGGGGGGTACTCCGGGAGTATGGGGTACCAGGCCCTTTGATAAGGGCTGTTAGGTCCCTGTACGACCGGTGTCAGAGCTTGGTCCGCATTGCCGGCAGTAAGTCAGGCTCGTTTCCGGTGAGAGTTGGACTCCGCCAAGGTTGCCCTTTGTCACCGATTCTGTTCATAACTTTTATGGACAGAATTTCTAGGCGCAGCCAAGGTGTTGAGAGGATCCGTTTTGGTGACCTTAGAATCGCTTCTCTGTTTTTTGCAGATGATGTGGTCCTACTGGCTTCATCAGTTCGTGATTTACAACTTTCACTGGAGCGGTTTGCAGCCGAGTGTGATGCGGCCGGGATGAGGATCAGTTCCTCCAAATCCGAGGCCATGGTCTTGAGCCGGAAAAGGGTAGCATGCCCTCTCCGGGTCGGGGAGGAGGTCCTGCCCCAAGTGGAGGAGTTTAAGTATCTCGGGATCTTGTTCACGAATGAGGGAAAACTGGAGCGTGAGATCGATAGGCGGATAGGTGCAGCGTCCGCAGTGAAGCGGGCGCTGTACCGGTCTGTCGTGGTGAAGAGAGAGCTGAGTCAAAAGGCAAAGCTCTCAATTTACCGATCGATCTACGTTCCCACCCTCATCTATGGTCATGAGCTTTGGGTTATGACCGAAAGAACAAGATCTCGGATACAAGCGGCTGAAATGAGTTTTCTCCGCAGGGTGGCTGGACTCTCCCTTAGAGATAGGGTGAGAAGCTCAGTCATCCGGGAGGGACTCGGAGTAGAGCCGCTGCTTCTCCACATCGAGAGGAGCCAGTTGAGGTGGCTCGGGCATCTGGTTAGGATGCCTCCTGGACGCCTCCCTGGTGAGGTGTTCCGGGCATGTCCCACCGGGAGGAGACCCAGAGGAAGACCCAGGACGCGCTGGAGGGACTATGTTTCTCGGCTGGCCTGGGAACGCCTTGGGATTCCCCCGGAGGAGCTGCTCCAAGTGGCTGGGGAGAGGGAAGTCTGGGCCTCCCTACTTAGGCTGCTACCCCCGCGACCCGACCCCGGATAAGCGGAAGAAGATGGATGGATGGATGGATGAAAATCAAGTACAGTATAAAGACCAGCATTGTATTAGTGATATTATTATGATTTATTTATTAATCCTTAGTCAAAAACGTGAAAGCCTATATCTATCACCCACCATTTTTCTCCAACCTCGCATAAGTTGCGTTAGTGCTTGGAATATGAGTTGAAGATAACTCTCTGTAATTACCAGACTTATTAGCTCAATAAATGTTAGAGCAATTTTTGTGTACGATTGTGTTGACTGGTTGTGGTGACCATCTTGAATTGGTGTGGCTCCAACAGTCAGTTAGATATGGATGCACATTTACTGATTGTTTTCTAAGGTTAATTCAAATCTGTCCAGTTGTTCATGGGGTATTTTAAAACTCACAACATTGAGGCAAAAGCATCATTGTTTTTCACCTTCAGCAGCAGGTGATAATAAGATGGAGTGAAATAAAGAGATGCATTGGGGAGCAGGGGTGTTAAAAACCAGAGGACAAGGAGTCTAACATGAAAATACAAAAAGAGAAGGCGATGACCTTATCAGAAGTAGTTAAAGAAGTAAAGCATGAGCACTATAGAGGAAATTAGCTCAGTCGTGCCTCACATATATATTTGAAGTAAATATGACAACTCAGCAATATTTTACATATGAGCATTAAGTTGTTAAACAACCTAGTACATTTTTTATGTCACCTATTAATTTATTAATGACTGTGTATCTTGATGGTTATGTTAATGGATCCCCATACATGGAGCATTTGTTATACCTTGGACAGAAAATTGAACAAGCTGAAATTCTCTGTTCCTGCATTTACCTAAAAGTATATGTCAAAGAAACAAAAAGTCTATAGGCTCCGGCAGAGCTCAGCGTACGACCTGTACGTAGCTCTACGCGCGTATTCTGTGCGCACGCGTTCACAGGCACAGCTCTGCATTCGTTCTTGCGTTAAATGCTCGTGTTTTCGCTCCAAATTCTTCTTGTAATTTGAGCAGCTGCGTGCAGAGCGTTTACCTATGGGACAAACTGAGGTCGCTGTTTGGTTATTTGCTGACACGCCTACTGAATTGATTGACAGGTCGGGTGGGAGACAAAAAAAAAGGCAGGAGCTGGCTCGGCTGCAGCCGCTGCGGTGTTTCTAAACTTTATATGTTAATTAAAAGTTCTAAAAAATAAAAATAAAAACAGGGAAGCTGGTCTTGCAGCCTACAGCCCACCAGAAAATATTTAGAACGTTTCGCAGCCAGGTAGGACATGAGTTATTCACTCGTGACAAATTCATTCATTTCAGTCATGGAGTTAACGGAGGAGGAAGCGATTACTTGACTTTTGGCAAAAAAAACAAAAGAAAAGTCTAGATCAGCGATGAAGGGGAATTTAATTCTCATTTGTGTGACATACAAAACAGTCCGGCGCCGGGCAGTTTATTGTGAGACAACGCGCCTCGCGTACACAGTCGTAAAATTTGAGCTTTGCGCATTCGTACCCTGCGGGGCTACGCTTGTGCCTCTGCGTACGTACGGCGTAGTGCGGCGTACTGCCTTACGCTGAGCTCTGCCAGGGCCTTAAGCCTTGAGAATTCACACTAATGCAGTAAATAAATAGAAACTCGCTGGAAAGCAAAAAGCAATTTCAAATCTGCAAATTCGCACCAAATGGACCCACCCATTCTGTGTTTTCAGAGACTAGATAGACTCTAAAAACATTTTTTACATTTACATCTCAGCGCACAAAGATTGTCTCATGATCTAACTCATGTTTCTAACTGAATAAAAACATTATAAATAGGTAATTTTGAGTCGTCTGACCTGCAGCCCTATGTCTTGGACTCTTGGTGAAGAGGAGCAGAACTGTCAACTGATTACCACTTGGTGGTGAGTTGGATCTGATAGCAGGGGGTGCTGCCAGACAGACCTGGCAAACCCAATAGTGATGGTGAACTGGGAACATCTGGTGGAGACCCCTGTCCATGCAATCTTCAACTCACACCTTTAGGAGAGCTTTTCCACATGCCCCGTGGGAGGTTGGGGACATGAAATCTGAAGGGCCTCTATTGAAGATGTGGCTTCCATAAGCTGTAGCTTGAAGGTCATTGGTGCCTGTCGTGGCAGCACCCAAAGGACCCGCTGGTAGACACCAGCTGTGATGGAGGCCAGCAGGCTGAAGGAGGAGGCCTTTGAGACTTGGCTATCCCAGAGGACTCCTGAAGCAGCTGACAGGTGCAAGGTGGCCAGGACTGCAACTTAAGTGGTTATGGATGCAAATCTCAGACATGGAAATAATTTGGAGAAGCCACGAAAAAGGAATGTTGGTAGGCTTTGAGGAGATTTGGGCAAACCATTGGGCAACAGAAAAAATTTGCCTCCCTCTTCCCAGATTGGACTTTGTATGAGTTGAGGGTTGTTGACCTGGACTAAGGATATTGTTAGTTGGTAGAAGAAGCATTTCAAGGACCTCCTTAATCCACTCACCATGTCCACCTTTTCAGGCAGAGTGAGGACTTGTGGGAAGATGAGTCCATTACCATGGCAGAAGTCACTGTGTTAGTCAAAAGCTCCTTTGTGGCAGAGTGCCAGAGGTGGACAAGATTCATCCCAAGATGCTGAAAGCTCTGGATGTAGTGGGGGTGTCATGGTTGACACATCTCTTAGGTGATGCTTGAAGGACCAGGACAATGCCTGTGAGTGGAAGACTGGGGTGATGGTTCCCATTTTTTAAAAGGGGGACTGGAGGATATGTTCCAGTTATTGTGAAATTACACTTCTTGCCCTCCCCATGAAAGTTTATTCCAAGGTGTTGGAAGGAAGTCTCCGACTCTCCGACCAATTGTCAAACCTCAGATTCAGGAGGAGCAGTGTGGCTTTCATTTTGGTTGGGGAACAAAGGACCAGATCTTCACCCTTGCAGAGTTGCTAAAGAGGTCAAGGGAGTTTACCTTATAAATCAACAAGTGTTTTGTGGACCTGGAGAAGAATTATGACCGTGTTCCTCAAGACATTCAGTCAGTGGTGCT
This sequence comes from Garcialebias charrua, assembly GCA_038048925.1. Lineage (NCBI taxonomy): Eukaryota > Metazoa > Chordata > Actinopteri > Cyprinodontiformes > Rivulidae > Garcialebias > Garcialebias charrua. The sequence continues at coordinate 10,608 of JBBPBX010073745.1, forward strand.
GCAAGAATACTGGGTGTCTGGTTTGCTTTTAAGAGCTACCCAATCCCTGTACATGTATATTCGAAGCAGTAGCTAGGTTTGCATTCTTGGCACGAAGTCAAGCGCATTCATAGTGTGGGTTGGACCCTGCCAGGGCTGTGCCTTGTCTCCGATCTTGTTTGTGGTGTTCGTGGACAGGATCTTGAGATGCAGTCATGGCAAAGAAGGTGAATGGTTTGGGAACATCATGATATCATCTCTGCTTTATGTAGATGGTGTTGTTCTGTTGGTGTCATCAGGCCAAAACCTTCAGTGTGCAATGGGGTGATTCAAAGCAGAGTGTGAAGAATCTGGGATGAGAGTTAGCTCCTCAAAGTTTGAAGCCATGGTTCTAAACCAGAAATGGGTGGAATGCCCCTCTGTGTCAGGGGAGAGAGTTTGTCTAAGGTGGAAGTTTAAATATCTGGGCATCTTGTTCACAAGTGATGGTAGGGATGGAGCAGGTGGTGTATTGACAGATATGGGCTTCATCCTCAGAGGGAATTTCTTTGTTCCTTTATCAGTCAGTTCACTGCGGTGCAACATATGACATATGGGAATTGCACCTCTGCGCAGTTCACCTGAAGTAATACTATCACGCCTTTTAAGGCAAAAGAGCGTCAACGTCACCAGGGGGCCCCACCCCTCTGGTATAAGAGACGGTGACGCACACGTTTTGTCTCTTTTTGCCCTTCACCTCACTTCGCACCTGACATTAGCAGGATCCTAATGTCATCAATGCAGCCTTCAGCTACCCAGTGCACTAAGCACAACAAAAGTCAAAAGATGAGCAAACATTCCTAAGTGCATCAAGCACAGTCAAACTCCACAAGCAAATGAGCTGACACAAATGCAACTAGCAGTCAAGACCAAACATGAGCTAGTAGCCACTCTTTAAGTGCATCTAGCAGTCAAGACCAAACATGAGCTAGTAGTTACTCTTTAAGTGCATCTAGCACAGTCAGGACCAAACATGAGCAATCAGCTACTCACCAACAATCTTCTAGACAGAAGATCAAACTTCCTGACAGGGGCGGGCGGAGAACACCCCACAGTACCCAAACAGTACTCAAACAGTACCCAAACAGTACTCAAACAGCTCAGCAACAAAGCAACCAAACTCTGAGCTCACAACACTCCGCATTCAAGCACTCTCACTCTGAAGCATATATAGGCGTGTCACTCAAGTCCTCCTGACTGAACACACAAACCTGATCATAATCAGACTAATTAACCAACAAAACATGTCTGCAGTCAACATATACAAAAAAACTGTAGGTGTCAGCATGGCAGCTTCCTCAGGATATGTAACACCTCCACCACCAGTGTTTTGTATGGGGGTGATGTGGATGTCAGGTGAAAACATCTCACATCCGCACATGCAAAATAAATAGGACCCTAGAGAGTAACAATGTAGCGGTTGCAACAGACAAACGGACTAAAAACACCATTAAAACTAGTCTGCCTAACCGCTAACATAATCAATATCATGTTATCTTAAAATGTTCTGAAGCCAAACAGGCGACGCTTGTCTAGGCTTACTCTGCAAGACTTATTTTTGTTAGCAGACACCAAACCAACATCAACAACATCATGACCAAGGATGTCAGTGGGAGAGTGGATACTCTTCATAACAGCCAGAGGGAAACTGTCATTTTCTGCATGTGGCAGCTCCACCATGTCAGCTGCAACAGCACTGTTTCCAGTTACTCTGAAAGCACAGAGACAGTTAGACAAAGAACCATGTACAATGTGCTCAATGTAAGGCTCCAGCACCTCACATTTCCCAGACATTAAAAATGCATTTTCTGTTGCACTTTCAGTCAATTGTCTCACATCATTCTTCACAACTCTTGCCTTGTTTTCTGCAGGAGCTAAAAAAGAAAACAATGAAACGGGTGGAATTGTTTCTTCTGGATCCTCCTCAGTTAAGCTCACTGGGACTTCTTCTTCAGAGCTAAATAAAAAACATTCACTCAGGTCAATGTAATGTTCCTTCAGCTCAAAGTTTTTAAGATCCCCATCTTTAACTGGGATTAAGTCAGATTCATTTTCATGTTTAATTTCAAGTTCAGTTACATGAAAAAAGAAGAAACTGTCACCCAAGTTGACATCATCCTCATTTTTCTCCTCCTCTGGACGATGTTCTTCTGGCGCCATCTCCTGTAGATGTGAGAGAGGCACACCTGCTTGAATGAAAGGCTCTGGTGTCACCTTTGGATGACACACAATGGGACACAAATGGTGATCTTCCTTTTGTGCAGTATGGAGCTCTCTCAATTCTAGAAGACGCTTCTTCTCATGTAGAGCGGCTAGAATACTTTGACTTTTGACTTCTTGTTCTTTTAAGAACAATTCATGTTTAAGTTGTAGCTCCCTTCGTGCAACCTCGAACTGTTGTGAAATAAGTTCTTTTTCTTTCCTCAATTGTTCTTCAAGCTCTTTTTTTCTTAAAGCAACTTCATTTTCATTTGAATGTCCATAATCAGGCATCACAACAACCCCAAGTTGAATTAATTCAGTCAGCAGTCCACCCTCAAACCAACCATCACGTTCAAATTCTATAGTGTTGATCTTAAAATGGTTTGCTATACTCAACATCTGCTCTCTCGTGCAGTTTATATAGACATCAAACGTGGGCTGTTCAAGAAATCTCTTCAAATTAAACGCCATGATGTGGACACAAACAGCTTTTAAGCTGTACCCCTCTTCTAAAGACTTTCACTGTAAACAACAGCAAAATCACAGCTGCATTTGAACGCAGCACAATCCAAAAACACACACACACACACACAGCTGCGTGTTTCAGCTCAATCAGCAACCAGGAGCTGGTCCTGTCAGCTCCAGAGCTGGTCCTGTCAGCTCCAGAGAGAGTGCAAACTACAGCACACAGCTGTCAAAACACACCAAATGTAAAAAAGGAGCAATTATTTAACTGCGGTCCAAAAACACTTGGCTTCAAAAGACTTCACAACACTCTCAATATTTTAAGCACAAAAAACTCAATGTCTGCTCAAAACCAGAACAAACAACTCAATGTCTCAAAAATCCAGACAAGGACTCAAAAGGGATTCAAAAATCCAGATAAGGATTCAAAAAGGATTCAAAAATCCAGACAAGGAGCAAAAGGAGAAGAAGGATCCAAGATCCAGACAAGGAGTCAAAAAGGATTCAAGATCCCGGACGAGGCGCCCAAAATATGTTACGGCTGGCTCAGGCCGAACACATTAAATGGACAAAGGACACAAGAAGGCAGAATGTAAAAATAAAAAGCTTTATTGAAAACTGCCCGACTCCTCCCTCCAGGTGCGGAGTGCACCGTCTTCTGGCACAGGGCAACAAAAAGGGAGCAAAAATAGACAGACAAAAGTACAAATAAATGGTGGACAAGAGTGAGTCAGCCAAAAAGAATATAACGTCCCCAGCGTCGGCCCAACCCATAAAAACAGGGCCGTCGCAGCCTATCTGGAGACGGACTACCTGACCAAAAGGGGACCCTAGGGGTAAAAGAAAAACGATATAACTGGACTACCGATCTCACTCTGTCATTAGGCAAACCAACAAAAACTCCAAACAGCTCCAAAAAGCTCCAAAAGGCTCCAAACAGCTCAAAAAGCTCCAAACAGCTCCAAGCTCAATAATGTTCCTGGTTAAACCAGCTTAAACTAACCACACAGGTCAGCATCCCCAATATCAATTATCATTAGCAGGATCCTAATGTCATCAATGCAGCCTTCAGCTACCCAGTGCACTAAGCACAACAAAAGTCAAAAGATGAGCAAACATTCCTAAGTGCATCAAGCACAGTCAAACTCCACAAACAAATGAGCTGACACAAATGCAACTAGCAGTCAAGACCAAACATGAGCTAGTAGCCACTCTTTAAGTGCATCTAGCAGTCAAGACCAAACATGAGCTAGTAGCCACTCTTTAAGTGCATCTAGCAGTCAAGACCAAACATGAGCTAGTAGCCACTCTTTAAGTGCATCTAGCAGTCAAGACCAAACATGAGCTAGTAGTTACTCACCAAGAACCTTCTAAACAGAAGATCAGACTTCAAGACAGGCAGGGGCGGGCGGAGAACACCCCACAGTACCCAAACAGTACTCAAACAGTACCCAAACAGTACTCAAACAGCTCAGCAATAAAGCAACCAAACTCTGAGCTCACAACACTCCGCATTCAAGCACAGTCAACTTGAAGTATATATAGGCGTGGCTCTCAGGTGTTCCTGGCTGAACACACACAAGCCTGATCACAATCAGACTAATTAACCACACAAAAACATGACTGCAGTCAACATACATAAGAACTAAAAGGTGTCAGCATTGGCAGCTTCCTCAGGATATGTAACAATGTTACATGTTTTAATTAGTTCCCCAGCCCTGGTCTGTGTTAGTTATTTCTCCCCTGGTGTTTTGTGCTCAGTTTAATCAGTTTCCTCCTTGTCCTTCCTGGTAATTAGTCAGATTATCTTCACCCGTGTCTCATGCCCTGCCTATGTATTGAAGTTCCTGTGTGAGTCCTGTCCTTTGTCGGTTAGTCTTCGTTTGGGTACCTTCCTAGGCTTGTTTCCTAGTCCTGTTTCCAAGTCCTGTTCCAAGTCTGCTCCTGTTCTGTAAGTTTGCTGTCCCATCAGGCATCCTTTGTTATTTATTAAAAGTATTGCCTTTTTTTACTTCCTACCTCTCGAGTCCGGCACATGGGTTCAATCCTCGGCCCTCGAGCCAGAATCCTAACAGAACGAACCGAACAACACTGAATCCAGCTGGCAGGTTCTCCCAAGTTTTTTCCTCACCTGTTTTTTGAGATTCGTTCAGATGTGGAGATCCACATTCCGGTGTGGTACCTTTTGGACTGAACCCCTCCTGGGGCTGACGGAGCACAGCCAGGCGGTGGAGGTTCTGCCTTCACCTCTCCTGCTGCAGGAGGAGAGAAGAAGAAAATCTCAAGGTAACCACACGACGTCCAGGTCCGGTTTCTCCTCGTCTCCCATACAAACTTACTCCGGGTGGACTTCGGGGGAGGACGCAGAGTCAGAGGACGAACTCTGGCTTGCCCCTGTGACCCACTAACACCACCCCCATAGGAAGGGCAGAAGAAGCCACCGGAACCGGTCTGCTGCTCTTCCACCTACATTCCCGACTTCTTGCGCCCGGTCCAGCGGGACAGAGTCTCACGTTTCCGGTTCTGATGTTCCAGTGAGGGCTGGTCCAGACGCCTCGCCTTACATGGTCCCGGTGGGGGTTGGATTCGGCACCTCACCTCCGCACAGAACTCTCCAGGAGACAAGTTCCGCCTTCTCCTGGTCCTAGCCCCCACCCTACTCTCCTCAGAAACTGGGGAGAATTTCACTGGGGGGCGGCAGTCTCTCCCCCGTTCATCTTCAGAGCAGATGAAGGGGGGCAACTCAGAGTGCAGCCCAAACAATGTTTCCCCATTCGTCCAGCAGAGGTCACCACCGTGGACTCCTTACAGGCGGTAGGTGCCTCTGATCTTTTTCAAATTGACTCTATGCTCCAAGGTCTGTTCTCCTCTGCTAAAGAATACCCTGATTGTCAAGAGACTTTGCTTTGTTTAGCAGAGAGACATTGTTATCAATTCCTGGCCTCGCCTGTATCTCTCAGTACTCTCAGTAGCTCCTGATTAAAATCAGAACTATGAAGGAAGCTACTCCAAACTCTGCTGCTAAATTAAATCTGTTAGACTCACCAGTCCCAGAACCTGCAGCAGGTGTTCCAGAACCTGCAGCAAGCCTTCCAGAACCTGCAGTTAGAGACTCACCAGTTTCAGAACCTGCAGTGTCTCCTGTGTTTCCAGTGTCCCTTGCATCCCTTGCATCTCCCGTGTTCCCAGTGTCCCCTATGTCTCCCATGTTCCTAATGTCCCCTGTGTCTCCTGCTTCTCCAGTGTCTTCAGTGTATCCTGCTTCTCTAGTGTCTTCAGTGTATCCTGCTTCTCCAGTATTCCCAGTATTCCCTACGTCTCCTGTGCCCCCTGAGCCTCCTGTGTCCTTTGAGTCTCCTGTGTCACCTGTGTCCCACGCGTATCCTATGTCTCCATTGTCCCCAGTGTCCCAAGTGTCTCTAGGGTCTCCTGTGTCCCAAGTATCTCTAGGGTCTCCTGTGTCCCAAGTGTCCCTAAGGTCTCCATTGTCCCCAATATCCTGAGTGTCTCCAAGTTCTCCTATACAGTATATCTAAGGTCTCCTGTGTCCCTAGGGTCCTTAGTGTCTTCAGTGTCTCCAGTGTCCCTAGTGTCTCCTATGTATCCAATGTCTATGTCTCCAGTGTCCATGTCTCCAGTGTTCCATTGTCTCCAGTGTTCCCAGTGTCTCCAGAGGGTGCCGATCCTTCAGTGTCTCCAGAGGGCGTCGATCCTTCAGCGTCTCCAGAGGGCACCGATCCTTCTGCATCTCCAGAGGGCGCCGATCCTTCACCGTCTCCAGAGGGCGCCAATCTTTCAGCGTCTCCAGAAGATACGATCCTTCAGCGTCTCCAGAGGGTGCGATCCTTCAGCGTCTCGAGAGGACGCTGATCTTTCAGCGTCTCTAGAGGGCGCCACATCTCCAGCGTCACTAGAGGGTGCCACATCTCCGGCATCTCTAGAGGGCGCCACATCTCTGGCGTCTCTAGAAGGCGCTACATCTCTAGCGTCTCTAGAGGGCACCACATCTCCAGTGTCTCTAGAGAACGCCACATCTCTAGCTTCTCTAGAGGGTGCCACATCTCCGGTGTCTCTAGAGGACGCCACATCTCTGGCTTCTCTAGAGGGCGCCACATCTCCGGCATCTCTAGAGGGTGCCACATCTCCGGCGTCTCTAGAGAGCGTCACATCTCCGGCATCTCTAGAGAACGTCACATCTCTGGCGTCTCTAGAGGGAGCTTCTCACGTTTCCTGTTCCGAGGGGTCCCAGGAGGGAGCCCCTCACATTTCCTATTCTGAGGGGTCCCAGGAGGGAGCCCCTCAAGTTTCCTATTTCAAGGGGTCCCAGGAAAGAGCCCCTCATGTTTCCTGTTCCGAAGGGTCCCAGGAGGGAGCCCCTCACGTTTCCTGTTCCGCGGGTTCCCAAGAGGGAGCTCCTCATGCCATCTGCTGTCATGGAGTCTTCATATTGACCGT